>CM069168.1:11786188-11838688 GCA_035221665.1 Okamejei kenojei
TCTCACTCCTCCCCCACGGTGCTTCCTGCAGTCTGAAGAACGGTTCCAAACCTGAAACGTCACATGTTCCTTTTCCCCAGAGATGCTGCCTGACCCGCTGAGTTACTCCCGCGTTTTGTGTCTGTCTTTCGTACTCTTCTAACTTCTATTTTGGAGACACAAGGGTGGGATTTTGAGCAAAGCACCAAGTGCCGGGGGGGCTAGGGTGGCATGGCGGCGCAGTGGCAGAGCTTTGCCCTGCTGGAGATCGCGGTTCAATCCTGACTACGGGTGCTGTCTGTACGGAGTTTGTACGCTCTCCCCGTGACCGCGTGTGTGTTTCCTCCGGATGCTCCGGTTTTCCACCCACACTCCAAAGACGTGCAGGTTGGTAGGTTGATCGCCATCTGTCGACTCTCCCCAGTGTGTGGGATAGTGCTAGTGTATGGGGATCACTGGTCGGCATGGACCCGGTGGGCTGAAGGGCCTGTTTCCACACTGTTTCTCTAAACTAAACTAAACTAAATTAAACTAAAACCCTCGTCTGAAGAAGGGTCTCGACCCATTCCTTTTCTCCAGAGATGCTGCCTGTCCCGCTGAGTTTCTACAGCTTTTTGTGCCTACCTTAAACTACACTAAACTAAACTCAGTGGGCCAGGCAGCATCTGTGGATACTGTGGGCAGACAAAAATGCTGGAGAAACTCAGCGGGTGAGGCAGCATCTATGGAGCGAAACCCTTCTTCAGACTGATGTGGGGGGGGGGGGGGGGGGGGGGGGGGGGGGGGGGGGGGGAGGGAAGAAGAAAGGAAGAGGCGGAGACAGTGGGCTGAAGGGGAGGAGAAAGCAAGGACTACCTGAAATTAGAGAAGTCAATGTTCATGCCGCTGGGGTGCAGACTGCCCAAGCGGAATATGAGGTGCTGCTCCTCCAATTTACGGTGGTCCTCACTCTGGCCATGGAGGAGGCCCAGGACAGAAAGGTCGGATTCGGAATGGTGGGGGAGTTGAAGTGCTGAGCCACCGGGAGATCAGGTTGGTTATTGCGGACCGAGCGGAGGTGTTCGGCGAAGCGATCGCCAAACCCACGCTTGGTCTCACCGATGTAGAGCAACTGACTTCTAGAGCAGCGGATGAGGTTGGAGGAGGTGCAGGTGAACCTCTGTCGTACCTGGAACGACTGCTTGGGTCCTTGAATGGAGTCAAGGGGGGAGGTAAAGCGACAAATGTAGCATTTCTTGCGGTTGCAAGCGAAAGTGCCCGGAGAGGGGGTGGTTCGGGTGGGAAGGAACGAATAGACCAGGGATATTGTGGATACTGTGTTGAGATTGTTACTGAGTCAGCGGAGGGCTGGGTGTTCAGTGGGGGTGAGATTGGGGTGGGGGTGGGATTGGGGTGGGGGTGGGATTGGGGTGGGGGTGGGATCGGGGTGGGGGTGGGATTGGGGTGGGGGTGGGATCGGGGTGGGGGTGAGATCGGGGTGGGGTGGGATCGGGGTGGGGGTGGGATCGGGGTGGGGGGTGGGATCGGGGTGGGGGTGGGATCGGGGTGGGGGTGGGATCGGGGTGGGGGTGGGATTGGGGTGGGGGTGGGATCGGGGTGGGGGTGGGATCGGGTGGGGGAGATTGGAGTGGGGGTGGGATTGGGGTGGGGTGGGATCGCGGTGGGGGTGAGATTGGGGTGGGGGTGGGATTGGGTTGGGGGTGAGATTGGGGTGGGGGTGAGATCGGGGTGGGGGTGAGATTGGGGTGGGGGTGAGATCGGGGTGGGGGTGAGATCGGGGTGGGGAGGGGGAGGTTGGGAATGGTTGTCACAGCAGCAGTTGTAAAGGAAGAGGTCCAGAGAGGGCAGGAGGCCAGGGGAGGGGAATCCATGAGGAGGAGGGGAGAGGTTGGAGACGGGAAAAGAGGAGTCCATGCCAGAGAAATAACACCAGAGGCAGCTGCCTGACCCGCTGTGTTTCCCCAGCACTTTGTGCTTCGCTCCTTGCTGCCGGTGCTGGGCCTTGAACTCACAACCTTCCGGCATGGTGCCAACACAGCTGCAGCTGACACACCAGTGCTTGTATAATGCCTGGTTTGTGACTGGGGCCCACGTGCTCCACGCCTGGCCTGTTAGCCTTCAGCCACATCAAGGCAGCACCTGTCACATGCGGCTAGCCAGCTGCGGACACACACACACACTGACCATCTGACCATTAAACAGAAGCGTGAGGGGTGATGTGTGGGAAGGAACTGCAGATGCTGCTTTAAACCGAAGATAGACGCAAGAAGCTGGAGTAACTCAGCGGGACGGGCAGCATCTCTGGAGAGAAGGAATGGGTGACGTTTCGGGTCGAGGCCTTTCTACACCCAAAGCGTCACCTATTACTTCTCTCCAGAGATGCTGCCTGTCCCACTGAGTTACTCCAGCTTCTTGCGTCTGTCTTTTAGGAGAGGTTCCACAGGTTCACCTTCTGAATGTGGACCTGAGGGGTGATTTAGCTGAGGTTGGCAAAGCACTTTTTTGTTAGTTTAGTTCAGTTTAGTTTCGTTTTAACTTTCGACCAATGTTAATGAGGAACCACGATGTTCCTGGGAAACTTGCGTAATCCTCAGGGATGATAGTGGAATTTAAGAGACTTCTGGACACGCACGTGGATGTGCAGAGGAGATAAGCTGAGCTAGGCACATGTTTGGCACAGATATCGTGGACCGAGAGTAGGGTTGCCAACTGTCCCGTATTAGCCAGGACATCCCGTACATTGGGCTAAATTGCTTTGTCCCCTACAGGACTGCCCTTGTCCCATATTTGACTGCTGCTACTCGGGTCGAGGGGACGGTCGGGTCGGAGCGCCGCGTCCGGCCCCGCCTCACCCGTCCCGACATGGTGCAGCCCATGGAGTGCAGCAGCAGCTCCTCGCCAGTGGCCCTGTCGGTCGGCAGGCCGGCCAGCTGTCCGACATTCGGACCTACGCTTACGGCCAACACCACCACCACCCCTCCTTCTCATGGCCGATCATCCGTTCATGAGTAAGACGGGGCGCCGGACTTTGCGACCGACAACCGGCGACCCATCAGGACGTCCACCTACGACCACACCGACGACAACCTCCGTCCACCCGCGACAAGCTACGACCCTGTCAGCGACAACCGAAGACAACTGAAGACAATTCAGTCGCCGGTACCTGTCACCGCTTGACGTAGGTAGTCGCCAATGGAATTCACCAAAGTCAGCACCGGCGACAACCTACGTCACCTGGCGACAACCTACGACAAGCCAATTGTCGGCGAAAAGTTTTGCACATTTCACAATCCAGCGGCGACCAGAAAAACGCTACGATTCTTTGGGCGACTGGCGAGACAACTCACGACACCCCGGCGACCATCTGGCGACAGCCTAGTCGCCTGTAGTGGCCTAAAAAATCGCCAACGTGGGACCGGCGCATTACTCTGCGACAAGTCGGAGTTTCATTGTTTCTTTGTTGGAACAGATGACAATGAAACAATCTTGCCTCTTGTTTCGCGTTACACAGAGGACAGAGAGGATGTGTGTGATTAGCTGCAGCCCAAGGCTGTCCTGGGGCATAGGAATTTTGGGGTCGACTGGTCAGCAGATGAACGAGAGAGCAGTAAACCACAAGGACACACTGCAACTGGCTAAACTCAAGAGGAACTCCATTTTTTGTTTGCATGTTAAATTGTATTTTGTGTGTTCTGTTGCTTTTTATTGCTATGTCTGTTTGGCAAATCAAATTCCTCATATATTGGAAAACATACTTGGCTAATAACGTATGATTAGGATTAAGATATGCAAAATGCTGGGGTAATTCAGGGGGACAAGCAGCGTCTCTGGAGAGGAGGAATGGGTGGCGTTTTCAGACCCGCTCATTGTGTGGCTAATTATTCATCTATGTGGAGAATCCTGAGTTATTCATGAAGGTTATTCAAACGTAGGAGGAACGCTGACAGACATCTGGTATTCAACTATGGGAGGAATACAGAGTGTGCTAGGGAGGAACTGCAGATGCTGCTTTAAAACGAAGATAGACACAAAGTGCTGGAGTGACTCAGCGGGACAGGCAGCATCTTTGGATAGATGGAATGGAGTCGAGACCCTTCTTCAGACCTTCGGTCCTTTCATGGCTGATCTATCCCTCCCTCCTAACCCCATTCTCCTGCCTTCTCCCCATAACCTTGGCGAGACCAAGCGCAGGCCCGGCGATCGTTTCGCTGAACACCTCCGCTCATTCTGCCTTCACCTACACGATCTCCCGGTTGCTAAACACTTTAACTCCCGCTCTCATTCCCACACTGGCCTGTCTGTTGTGAGCCTCCTCCATTGTCAGATGGAGGCCCATTGCAAATTGGAGGAACAGCACCTCATATTTCTCTTGGGCAGTTTCTACCCCAGCGGTATGAATATTGATTTTTCTAACTTCAAGTAACCCTTGCTTTCGATCTCTCACAATGGGTCGAGAGACCTATATCAACGGGTCGATGGTAGAAAGGGTCAAGAGCTTCAAATTCCTGGGCGTGCATATTTCCGAAGATCTCTCCTGGTCCCAGAACACTGATGCAATGATAAAGAAAGCACATCAGCGCCTCGACTTCCTGAGGAGATTACGGAGAGTCGGTTTGACAAGGAGGACTCTCTCGAACTTCTACAGGTGCACAGTAGAGAGCTGACTGGTTGCATCGTGGCTTGGTTCGGCAACTTGAGCGCCTGGAGCGGAAAAGACTACAAAAAGTTGTAACCACTGCCCAGTCCATCATCGGCTCTGACCTCCCTACCACCGAGGGGATCTATCGCAGTCGCTGGCAGCATCATCAAGGACCCACACCATCCTGGCAACACACTCATCTCTCCGCTACCTTCAGCTGAAAGGTACAGGAGCCTGAAATCTGGAACATCCAGGTTCAGGAATAGCTACTTCCCCACAGCCATCAGGCTATTAAACTCGCCATCAAACAAACTCTGAACTATAACAGCCTTTTGCACTTTTATCTGCTTATTTATGTGTGTATATATATATTCTATGGTATATGGACACACTGATCTGTTCTGTATTTATGCTTACAATATTCTGTTGTGCTGCAGCAAGCAAGAATTTCATTGTCGTATCTGGGACACATGACATTAAACTCTCTTGACTTGACTTGACTCTCCGTCCCTCCCCCTCCTAGTTCTCTACCTAATTTCACTGTCCTCCTGATTCATTTTTCTGAATTCACCATCTCCCCAGCCAGCACAAACCATTCTACCTCTCCTTTTGCATCGTCCGCTTTGATCTGTCGTTTTCACACCTTACCCTTCCTTATCTCTCAGTCTACCTCTTCCCTGACTCTCAGTCCGAAGAAGGGTCTCGACCCGAAACGTCGCTCCCATTCCTTCCCTCCAGAGATGCTGCCCGTCCCGCTGAGTTCCTCCAGCTTTGTGTCTATCTGCAGAGCGATGGCAAGTGACTTTGCTTCCCCCCCTGCACCAGGCACTGCAGGGTGAGTTAAGGGCCTGTCCCACTTGCATGCGTTTGGCCCGACCATATGGAAGCGGAGTTCACGCGAAGTTCGCGCTAAGTACGCGCGTGACGTCATTTGCGTCATACTCACCAATCAGCTGGGCAGGAGGCGAGCCGACTGAATTTGGGCATCGCACGGCATCGGGCGGTGACGTCATCACGCACTGCCACGCCGGGCGGTGATGTCATCGCGCAACGCCACGCGCTAGGCGTACGCTGTCAAGACGCTGCGTACGATCGCAATGCGCAACGCTTGCCGATAGGCCGTTGGCACGCAAAGATTTCGGACACTATCGGATTTTCGGAGCCCCGCGCGATGTCGGGACCAGCCCCGCACAACTCCGCGCTTCTAAGTGGGACCGGTCCCGTGCGGCCATACGGTGCCTGTACGCCTCAAGCGACCACAAGGTCGCTTAATTTGCGAGTCAAGCTAAGTGGGACAGGCCCTTTAGCGAGCAGAGCTGAGCAGATGCAAACGCATGCGGCCCATTGCCATTATGTCTAATTAGCCTCCCTGGATGCCGGAGACAGAGGGATCATTAGGGGGCAGAGAAGCAGCTGCATTCCTTCGCTCTTCAAGACGCAAGATCCCGTGTCAGTCGTACAATGAGCGCAATTTACTTGTCACGGAGATTCTGACACCGCGCCTACTGAAGATGCTGAAATCATTCCCGGCAAATATTTACAGTCTAATGCCTAAACAGGGAGTCAGAATACTTTACCATATTAATTGCAAAGATTAAATGTGCCTCTTTGACAGGCTGGTTGCAGAGAGATTTGGACAGACATTCTTGTGGAAATAGCAATGCAGCCAGCCACATTTCCGAAGTTCTTTATTTTGGCTTCCTCAAGCTTACAATTCAGAGATTTCAAGTTGAACCTTTATTTTTAAATATCAAGTTCCCCTTGCAGCCGCCCACCACCAGATATTTTCCCTTTCTTCTGAAAAATGCTGACTTTTTTAGCTCAGTGCGCGTGATAGAGGGCTGTTGTGTCCTTTCTGGGTCTGTGTGCGTCAAACTGTTTTTTTTTCCCCTGGGAGGGCATCGCATCCGACACCGGTTTTTGCGTGTGTGCGAAGGAACTGCAGATGCTGGTTTACACCGAAGATGGACACAAAATTCCGGAGTAAATTGTCCCTAGTGTGTGTTGTAGGTAGTGTTAATGTGCGGGGATCGCTGGTCGGTACGGGCTGGGTGGGCCGGAGGGCATGCTTCCTCGAAACTGAACTAAGCCTCACCTTGGCTGTACACAAAGCGTTTCTGGGGCCGACAACCAGGCCTGACGCTGCACGTGGCATTAACTCCGGCATTGAACTCACGTTCATTACTTCACGGAGAACAATTAGGCTATTCGGCCCATCGAGTCTACTCCACCGTTCAATCATGGCTGGTCTTTCTTTTCCCTCCCAGCCCCGTTCTCCTGCCTTCTCCCCGCAAACCTTTGATGCCCTTCCTAATCAAGAACCTATCAAACTCTACATTAAAAATACACAATAACGTGGCTTCCACAGCCAGCTGAGGCAAAGATCAGAGATCAGTAAGTATATACTGAAGGTAGACAAAAATGCTGGAGAAACTCAGCGGGTGAGGTCGAGACCCGAAACGTCACCTATTCCTTCGCTCCATAGACGCTGCCTCACCCGCTGAGTTTCTCCAGCATTTTTGTCTACCTTCGATTTTTCCAGCATCTGCAGTTCTTTCTTAAACAGTAAGTATGTACTGGTCAGTGATGAGTACGAATGATCAGTCTGGACTCGATGGGCTAAAGGGCCTGGTTTCGTGAGGAATCCCTGGGGACCAGGTGGGAATGGGTGGCGTTTCGGGTCGAGACCCTTCTTCAGACCGAGAGTCAGGGGAAAAGGGAGGCAAAGAGATATGGAAGGGGTATGGTGTGAAAACACAGATCAAAGGGGACGATGATCAAAGAAATGTAGAATGGTTCATTGTTAGCTGAGGGGGAGGTGACAACGAGGCGTGCGTTTGCCCCTGATGTAGGCGGAGGGGGCAAAAAAATCAGAGGTGGGGAGTGTTCATGTGTATGTGAGATTGAATAAGTAGGTGCTGGCTCGAAGGGCCGAATGGCCTACTCCTGCACCTATTGTCCATTGTCTAAGTTATGGGGTAACAGCGGAGGAATGCGGCAGTCATCGTCACCTCTAACCGAACACCCTCCTCATTTAGTCAAGAGTTCCAGCGTGTTTATTCTGTACTTGCACTGGAGATGAATCGGAAAAGTGAAATCATGACTCCCGGATACAAATACATCGCTTGATGCTCCCGAACACATCATCAGTGATGTAACCTGGGGTCACTGGGTGTTTCGGGTCTTTCAACATCAGACACCCTCGCCCAGGCGACCCAGCCGTGGTTGATCAGACCACGACTTGTGTTCAGGTGGCATTCGCTCCTCCCCATGGACCTTCTCTCCTGATCCAGAGCCATCTCGAGGCCTTCTCCTCTGCCTCTGTGGTGTTCTTGATGGCTCTTCTCCTCGCCACTCCGTTGGTGCCCAGTGCGCTCAAGGCTTTGTAGAGCGGTTGCCCTGTAAAACCTCTGCAGCCAACCTCGATGGGCAAACACCTTGCCTTCCAGCCCAGCTTACGGCAGTCTATGACCAGCTCTTCATACTTGGTCACCTTCCTCTCGTGGGCCTCCTCCAGACGGTCCTCCCACCGCACTGTCAGTTCCAACAAGACGATGTTTTTGGTCGCCTCTGAGACCAGGAGGATGTCTGTCTGGCCTCAGGGTGGTCGTGGCAACGTGCCGTGGGAACTTCTAGAACGTTGTCGAAGTCCTCTATCGAACTGATGCCAGACTGGCGTCTTGCAGGCCTGAGGCCATTTGACTCCAACCTTCTCCGGAGAACTGTTCTGAGGGACTAGTTACGCCACTCGGAGACATCGGGCTCCGTGAGGTGATTCCGGGCCTGGCTCCTCCTGCCAGGTAAAATACCCGTGCGATACCTGTAACCTAACGGGCACACATTAGACACAACAACAAGTCAAGATGCCGTCAAGCTGGAGAGGGGACAGAGAAGATTTACGGGGATGTTGCCAGGACTAGAGTACTAGAGTAACTCAGCGGGTCAGATCTGAGCTGCAGGCAAGAGGTTGAGCAGGCTGGGACTCTATTCCACGGAGCGCAGGGGGATGAGGGGTGATCTGACAGGGGTGTATAAATCATGAGAGGAATAGATCGGGAAGACGAACCCTTGAAGTCAAGGACCAAGATACTCAAGTGAGTTTATTGTCATGTGTCCCAGATAGGACAATGAAATTCTTGCATTGCTGAACATAGTAGGCATGAATACAGAACAGATCAGTGTGTCCATATACCATTGTATAAATATATACACACATGAATAAATAAAACAGATAAAGTGCAAATAAACAGATATTGGGCTATTAATGTTCAGAGTTTTGTTGGAATTGAGTTCAATGGCCTGATGGCTGTGGGGAAGAAGCTGTTTCTGAACCTGGATGTTGCAGTCTTCAGGCCTTCCGGATGACAGTGAGGAAGGGAGAGATTCGTTCAATCCAAATGAAGACATTACCGCGGACACAAGCGTAGAGAGACGATTTACAAGGATGTTGCCAAGGCTAGGGGGCCTGAGCTATAGGGAGGGGTTGAGTAGGCTGGGACTCTTCTTTGGAGCGCAGGGGAATGATTGGGAAAATCTTATAGAAGTGTATAAGATAATGAAAGGAATAGATCGGGAAGACGCACAGAGTCTCTTGCCCAGAGTAGGGGAATCGAGGACGAGAGGACATAGGTTTAAGGTGAGGGGGAAAAGATTGAATAGGAATCTGAGGGGTAACTTTCTCCACACAAAGGGTGGTGGGTTTGTGGAACGAGCTGCCGGAGGAGGTAGTTGAGGCAGGGACTATCCCAACATTTAAGAAACAGCTAGACAGTTACATGGATAGGACAGGTTTGGAGGGATATGGACCAAACGTGGGCAGGTGGGACTAGTGTAGCTGGGACAAGTTGGCCGGTGTGGGCATGTTGGGCTGAAGGGCCTGTTTCCACACTGTATCACTCTATGACTCTAAGAATCTAAAAACAACCATAAAAATACAATAGATTATCTGTTATTCCAGTAAATCAGACCACAACAGTGCAAAAATCAGAGTACGCAGCAGAACACTGTCAGGCAAAATCAATAGACAATAGGTGCAGGAGTAGGCCATTCGACCCTTCGAGCTAGCACCACCATTCAATGTGATCATGGCTGATCATTCCCAATCAGTACCCCGTTCCTGCCTTCTCCCCATATCCCCTATTTTTAAGAGCCTTATCCAGCTCTCTCTTGAAAGCATCCAGAGAACCTGCCTCCACCACCCTCTGAGGCAGAGAATTCCACAGACTGAAACGTCGCCTATCTCCTTCGCTCCTTAGATGCTGCTGCACCCGCTGAGTTTCTCCAGCCTTTAGTGTACCCTCGATTCTCCAGCATCTGCAGTTCCTTCTTTAACAACTCCGCAGACTGTATTGGTTTGGTGCTGAGGTTGGGTTGTGGTTAGATGTGTGCAGGGTGGTACATCAGCCTGATGGTTGATGTCAAGAAGCTGTTCTTAAAGCTGGAGGTCACGGTTCTCAGGCTCCTGTACCTTGTGGCACGGTGGCGCAGCGGTAGAGTTGCTGCCTTACAGCGTCAGAGACCCGGGCTCGATCCTGACTGCGGGCGCTGTTTGCGCGGAGTTTGTACGTTCTCCCCGTGACCTGCGTTGGTTTTCACCGTAGATCTTCGGTATCCCCCCACACATCCAAAGGCGTGCAGGTTTGCGGGTTAATTGGCTTGGTATAGATGTAAACGATCCCTGGTGTGTGTGTGTGTAGGATTAGTGTTAGTGTGCGGGGATTGCTGGACGGCATGCACTCGGTGGGCTGAAGGGCCTGTTTCCGCGCTGTATCTCTAAACGGCAATCTAAACCCGCATCGTCTGCCCCTGGAGGTGCTGGGTTTTTTTTCCCTGTCTGTTGTCAGGGTTACGCGATCCATGGCGAGCCATCTGTTAAATGGCAACGTTTCCGGACTTGGTTGATGCGAGCAGGTTGTTTGACAGCCGCACATATGCACTTCCTGGCATGCGTCACTGGAGAGTGCAGGAAGCCTGGCCGATCTTCCCCACTTCATAATGCAGCAAGCAGCAAGCTGAAAATAGACCTCCCCGCTTTCCTGGCGTGTGGAGAAAATTGAATTCATGCCACAAGATCGGTTGGTTTAGAGACACAGCGCGGAAACAGGCGCATCGGCCCCTGAGTCCGCGCCGACCAGCGATCCCGCGCACTTAGGGCCGCACGGTGGGTGGCCCAGCGGTAGAGTTGCTGCCCTACACCGCCAGAGACCCGGGTTCCATCCCGACTACGGCTGCTGTCTGTACGGAGTTTGTACGTCCTCCCCGTGACCGCGTGGCTTTTCTACAAGAACTTTGGTTTCCTCCCACGCTCCAAAAGACGTGCGGGTTTGTAGGTTAATTGGCTTGGTAGATGTAAATTGTCCCTGGTGTAGGGTTGCGTTAATGTGCGGGGATCGCTGGTCAGTGTGGACTCGGTGGGCAGAAGGGCCTGTTTCTGCCTTGTATCTAAACTAATCTAAACTAAACTAACACTATCCTGCGCACACTAGGGGCAAATAACAATTACACCAAGCCAAATTGTCTACAAATCTGTTAACGAAGAAACTGCAGATGCTGGAGAATCGAGGGTTACACAAAAAGCTGGAGAAACTCAGCGGGTGCAGCAGCATCTAAGGAGCGAAGGAGATAGGCGACGTTTCTATCCACATCACCGTTTATATCTCTCATTTCCCTGATCCCTGAGCAGTCTGATTAAGGGTCTCGACCCGAAACGTCGCCTATCTCCTTCGCTCCTTAGATGCTGCTGCACCCGCTGAGTTTCTCCAGCTTTTTGTCTACAAATCTGTACGTCTTTGGAGTTTGGGAGAAAACCCACGCGGTCGCGGGGAGAACGTACAAACTGCGTACAGACAGCACCCGTAGTCAGGATCGAACCCGGGTCTCTGGCGCGGAAAGGCAGCAACTCTACCACTGCGCCACCGTGCCGATCCCTGGGAAAGAAAATGCAGAGCAGACGTCGGTTTACACCGAAGATAGACACAAAATGCGGGTCAGGCAGTTTCTCAGGGCGAGACCCTTCTTCAGACTGAGCGTCAGGGGAGAGGGAAACTAGAGATGTGAAATATTTTTCGCAGAGAGTGGTGAGTCTCTGGAATTCTCTGCCACAGAAGGTAGTTGAGGCCAGTTCATCGGCTATATTTAAGAGGGAGTTAGATGTGGCCCTTGTGGCTAAAGGGATCAGGGGGTATGGAGAGAAGGCAGGTACAGGATACTGTGTTGGATGATCAGCCGTGATCATATTGAATGGCGTTGCAGGCTCGAAGGGCCGAATGACCTACTCCTGCACCTATTTACTATGTTTCTATGAAAAGGGTCAGAACAAATCAGAGCCGGCACCGATGAACAAGGAAAGGTGGAGTTCACAATGGTCCATTGTTGGCAGTGGAAGAGGTGATTTACGAAGGGATATCTAGATGTGAACAGGGAAACTAGCAGGGTGACTGAGGTGGGGGAGAGACGGAAAGACAGGGAATGCAAGGGTTACTTGTCATTAGAGAAATCGCTATTCATACTGCTGGGTTGTAGGTTGCCCAACTATTTCATTGACGTTCATCGAGTTCTAAATATTGACCCAGACCTTGCTACTGTTCTTCAGCATAAACCCAGTCGAGACAGAGACAGATAATAGTCAACAACTAACTCTAATGTTAGCTGGGGAGCAGAGAAAGATATACTGAGAATCAGGTCACCCGATACAAACAGCAGCATTTTCTTTATTCTAAACCTTGCATCTGATAAATCCATGTTTACGCAGCACAGAACCAGGCCATTCAGCCCATCAAGTGCAGACTGATCATTAGTACTGATTACTGAGCAGCACATAGAGAATAGAATAGAATAGAATGCCATTTATTGTCATTCAAACAGACATGGTTCGAACGAAATTTTGTTCCTGCAGTTCGTAACATCACAAAAACCAACACACACACTTAACACAATTTACATAAACATCCATCACAGTGAGTCTCCAAACACCTCCTCACTGTGATGGAAGGCAAAAATCTTGTCTCGTCCCTGTTCTTTATTCTTCCCCGCGGTCCAGCAGTCCAACTGCTGGGTCGAGGCGATCGGTGCTCCCGATATTAAAGCCCCCGGCGGCCGATGGTAAGTCCCACGGCCGTTGAAGCCGCGCCGGGCGATGTAAGGCCCCGCTCTGGGTCGTTTTAACCCCGCAATTCGGGCGGGAGAAGTTGCCGTTGCGGGAGTTCCGAAAAGCGGTCTCCCACCAGGGACCCGCGAGCTCCCGATGTCTACAGGGCCTGCAGCCGGAGCCTCCGAAGCTCCGAAGTCGGGTCGCAGCCGCACGCCACTACAGTTCCTCCTGCTCCGAAGTTGGTGAGTCCGCAGGCTCCATGACAGAAACCCTCAGGTTGGTTCCGGTTGAAGGCCGCCGGCTTCACGATGTTAGGCCCAACGACACCGGAGACCCGACAGGGAAAAGTCGGGTCCCCGTACAGGAAAGAGATTAAAAGGTTTCCCCCACCATGACCCCCCCCCCCACCCCGCCCCCCCCCACATATACACAACTAAAACATAAAACCAAAAACATACATCCTACAGGACAAAAAAAAAGAAAAAGACCGACCGACGGACTGCAGGCGAGCCGCTGCCGCAAGGCGCCGCCACACCGAACACATAATTACTGATCACTGATCTTTGCCACAGATGACTGTGGAAGGCAAGCTCTTGATTAGGAAGAGCTTCAAAGGTTTGCAGGGAGAAGGCAGAAGAATGTGGTTGGGAGGGAAAGATAAATCAGCCATGATTGAATGGCGGAGTAGACTCGATGGTCTGAATGACCTAATTATTCTCCAGGAAGTTATGAACGTGAGTTCAATGCCGGAGTTAACGCCACGTGCAGCGTCAGGCCTGGTACGCCGCTGTGAGCAGAAGATAAAGCCGGTCGATGAACTTTTTGTACCTTTGCCGGCCCCAGAAACGTGGCGATGCTTTGTGGACAGCCAAGGTGAGGCTTAGTTTAGTTTAGAGATGAAGTGCGGGAACAGGCACCTTCGGCCCACCGGGTCCGTGCCGGCCAGCGATCCACGCACACGAACACTACCTACAACACGCTAGGGACAATTTTACATTTATACCGCAGCCAATTAACCTACAAACCTGTACGTCTTTGGAGTGTGGGAGGAAACCGGAGCACCCGGAGAAAACCTACCGGTGCTTGTCTGTATGTGAGCTTGTAGATTCTCCCCTTGCAGAGAATCTACAAACTCACGTACAGACAAGCACCCGTAGTCGGGATCGATCCCGTGTCTCTGGCGCTGTACGGCAGTGGCTCCAGTGCCACGCCCAGGTCTGCTGCGCCGGGCTGTAGACAAAAGCAAAGAACTTCACTATACCGAGGAATATTTGCCAATAAAGTCTTGTTGAACCATTGGACCAGTTATATCTGGTTATATCTGACCGAATCCATACCTCGTGTTCAACCCCAGCGGGTGTAGAATTAGGCCATTCGGCCCATCTAGTCTACCCCGCCATTCAATCTTGGCTGATCTACCTCTCCCTCCCGACCCCACTTCTCCTGCCTCCTCCCCATCACCCCTGACGCCCGTGCTGGCTCAAGTGACGGCACAGCGCTCAGTGTCGGTCACTGCCGCGCGACCCCAACCCCCGGTGACCCCCACGCCCGCAGTGCCCGAGCCTGCCCCCTTTTCCGGGGGAACGCCCGCGCCCGGATGGTGCTAGAGAGGGACTACGCGCAGTCCGCGGGCACCCAGGGGGATTTCCGGGACCACTGGGCACCGCGGGGGGGGGGGTGGAACGTGAAATAGTTGTTTAAAACTCAGCATATTTGACATTTAAGAATATTTATTCTTGCCGTTATTAAGCCATAGTTAAGGAAACTCTTTTGGAACGAAGTCAGCTCAAAGCCGACTTCCATTGCTTCTGTTACTTTTCTATTATTAAATGTTAAAACAAGAAGTTGTATATGAAATGTATTATGTCATTCTTGAGTTATACTACTGTACATTACTTCTAATAACAATATTTAAAAAATAATAATAATTAAAAAATATATATATTTATTCTGCTTTGTACTGTGGTGTGGATCTTGGTATTGGTTTGTCTTGTACATATTATGCTTGTAAATAATTGATGCCATTTTAATTTTTGGTTCATAAAAAAGGCTGCAGAGCGTGGAGTCGGAGGTTGGGACGAGGTCCGCACTCTCAGCACAGCGATCTTTTTTTTAAAACACAAAATGCCGGGGTAACTCAGCGGGTCCGGCAGCATCTCTGGAGAGAAGGAACGGGAGGCGTTTCGGGTCGAGACCGCCCGAAGAAGCGTCTCGACCCGAAACGTCACCCATTCCTCCTCTCCAGAGATGCGGCCTGTCCCGCTGAGTTACTCCAGCATTTTGTGTCAAGCTTTGATGTAAACCAGCATCTGCAGTTCCTTCCCACACACAACCGACGAAACCAGTTACTCCAGCACTCTGTGTCTTTTTTTGGAGGACTGCAGTTCCTTGCATCGACATCTGACTGACCACTGGCTGCACCTTTCTCCACACTTCAGAATGGTTGGGTTTAGAATTAGTGCATCGAGAGAACAATTAAAACGTTGATTTGCACTTTGGTGTAAAAAACTGGTAGAGTTAGATGAAGCTCTCTGGAGGCTGCGGAGCTTTAGACCTTGGACCGCCGGCCTGCGGCCTACACCATCTTGAAGCCGCGGCCTCCGGTTAGGAGGCACCGATTCAGGACTTACCTGGACTGACCTTGTCTGCACTTCTGCGACTGTGGAGGGTTGAGGTCCCGACCACGGGAGAAAATGGAGAAGGACGGGACAAACGTTGTGCCTTTCACCACAGTGATGAATGCTGTGGTGGATGTTTGTGTTAAAATTTTTTATTGTGTATGGTGTGTTCTTTTTGTATTGTAGTGCTGCTGGCAAATGCATTTCATTGCACTTCATGTGTACGTAACGAATAAGACTTGACTTGACTTGACTTGAAACCTTCGGTTTAAATCAGCATCTGCAGTTCCTTCCAATACATTTTTCAAAAATTCAAACATAATCCTTATTCAGAGTAAAAAAAGACACGCTCTGTGATAAAAATTCTTCTGACACTGTCAGAGGATGTACATACATTCATCGCGGCCTAACACAGTGTTTACAAGTTTCATAGAAACATAGAAATATAGAAAATAGGTGCAGGAGTAGGCCATTCGGCCCTTCGAGCCTGCACCGCCATTCAATATAATCATGGCTGATCATCCAACTCAGTATCCCTGTACCTGCCTTCTCTCCATACCCCCTGATCCCTTTAGCCACAAGGGCCACATCTAACTCCCTCTTAAATATAGCCAATGAACTGGCCTCAACTACCTTCTTTGGCAGAGAATTCCACAGATTCACCACTCTCTGTGTGAAAAATGTTTTTTCATCTCGGTCCTAAAAGACTTCCCCCTTATCCTTGAACTGTGACCCCTTGTTCTGGACTTCCCCAACATCGGGAACAATCTTCCTGCATCTAGCCTGTCCAACCCCTTAAGAATTTTGTAAGTTTCTATAAGATCCCCCCTCAATCTTCTAAATTCTAGCGAGTACAAACCGAGTCTATCCAGCCTTTCTTCATATGAAAGTCCTGCCATCCCAGGAATCAGTCTGGTGAACCTTCTCTGTACTCCCTCTATGGCAAGAATGTCTTTCCTCAGATTAGGAGACCAAAACTGTACGCAATACTCCAGGTGTGGCCACACCAACTGCAGTAGAACTTCTCTGCTCCTCTACTCAAATCCTTCATCCGACATCCTTGCCTCTCGTGTGGATCCCTGGGGTGAGATCTCTCTCCTCATTTGAGGGGTGTCTCCGCCATACCTGCCCCCAAATGTCCAGCTGCAGAACGGGGCTTAGACTGTGGTCCTCCCCCACAGAGCCTTGGCGTTGCCTGCTCCGAGTGACAATGGGTACTCCTGCAGTCTGCAGCGGGCCAGTCGGCAACATTCCCGGACGGACAGAGCGTTTGACGGCACTGGGCCTGTACTCGCTGGTGTTTAGACGAACGAGGGCGGGGGGGGGGTGGGGGTGGGGGAACCTCATTAAAACGTTTGGATAGTGAAAGGCCTGGATAGAGTGGATGTGGAGAGGATGTTTCCACTAGTGGGAGAGTCTAGGACTAGAGGTCACAGCCTCAGAATTAAAGGACGTTATTTTAGGGAGGAGATGGATAGGAATGAGGTAGTGAATCTGTGGAATTCTTTGCCACACAGAGCTGCGGAGGCCAAGTCAGTGGCAAAGATAGATAGATTGTTGATTAGTACGGGTGTCAGAGGTTACGGGGAGAGTGGGGTTAGGAGGGAGAGATAGATCAGCCTTAATTGGATGGCGGAGTAGACTTGATGGGCCGAATGGCCTAATTCTGCTCCTATCTCTTATGATCTTATGACGTCTGGCTCTACACGTCCCTCTCTACGCGCCCGTCCTCACTCTGCTCCGGTTTCATTCCCCCATCCAGCAACACCACAGACGTCATCGAGACAACTTTTATTGATAGCGGATGCACGTTATATAAATATTAGGAAATGTCGTGCTGTTTATTTAAATTGCCGATTGTTTCTTCTCAGACGTGAGTGCAGTAGCTCCCAGCTACCCCGAGCATACGCCAGACTCTGTGCGTGCGGGGAAATCTCACCATAAATGAGCCTCGATACCGTCTGTTGGCCCAGCTAACTGTGCAATGGGGAAGGCTAACACACTGCATGTTCTCTAGTCATTGGTCTGCTCCCCTCTCTCCTTCTCTCGCTCCCTCCCTCCTTCCCTCTCTCCCTCTCCCTCTCCCTCTCTGTCTCTCCCTCCTTTCTCCCTCTCTTTCCTTTTCTCCCTCTCTCCTTCCTTCACACTCTTTTCTCTCCCTCCTTCAACCTCTCTCTCTCTCTCTCTCTCACCCCTCTCCTTCTCTCCCTCCCCTCTCTCTCCCACTCTCTCTCTCCCTCTCTCTCCATCTCCCCTCTCTCCTCCCCCTCTCTCTCTCTCTCTCCCCTCCCCCTCTCCTTCTCTCTCTCCCTCCCCCTCCCCTCTCTCCCTCTTCCCTCCCTCTCTCACCCTCCCCCCTCTCCCGCTCTCTCTCCCTCCCTCTCTCTCCCCCTAAATCCCTCCCTCTTCCTCCCGTCCTCTCTCCCTCTCTCTCCTCTCTCTCTCCCTCCCCCTCTCCCTCTCTCTCTCCCTCCCTCTCTCCCCCTCCATCCCTCTTCCTCTGTCCTCTCTCTCTCCCTCCCTCTCTCTCCCCCTCCATCCCTCCCTCTTCCTCCCGTCCTCTCTCTCCTCTCTCTCTCCCTCCCTCTCTCTCTCCCCCTCCATCCCTCCCTCTAGCTCCCATCCTCTCTCCCTCTCTCTCCTCTCTCCCTCTCTCCCCGTCCATCCCTCCGTCTTCCTCTTGTCCTCTCTCCCTCTCTCCCCTCCCTCTCTCTCTACCTCCCTCTCTCCCCCTCTCCCTCTTCCCTCCCTCTCCCTCCCTATCTCTCCCTCTCCCCCTCTCCCTCTCTCCCTCACCTTTCATGACTGGATCGCGTGCAACAAAAGCTAGTACATCAGTACACGTGAAAATAAGCAACTAAACTGAACGGGAAGAACGGAAGAAACTGTGGGGGAGTGTAGCTGCCTGACATCTCCAAAGACCCGGCTCCCATCCCGACCATGGGCGCTGTCTGCACAGAGTTTGCACGTTCTCCCTGCGACCGCTTGAGTTTTTTCCGGGCCCTCCAATTTCCTCTCACATTCCAAAAGCGCACAAGTTTGTAGGTTCATTGGCCTCTGTAAACTATCCCTGGGGGGCCGGGCAGACCTAGCGTACGGGGTGATCGGTGGTCGGCTCGGACTCGGTGGGCCGAAGGGCCTGCTTCCACGCTGTACCTCGGAAACCAAACTGAACTGAACGAAGACCTTGCACGAGTTGGTTTGGAAGCTCAGTCATGACCATAAACGTCACCACTTCCTCCTCTCCTACTCAGTTCATCCTCCAGATCGACACATGAAGCTGGAGTAACTCAGCGGGTCAGGCAGCATCTTTGGACAAAAGGAATAGGTGGCATTTCTTGTCGAGACCCTTCTTCAGACCGAGAGTCAAGGGAGGGGGAAAGATTCGGAACAACTCAGAGCCGGCACCGAGGACCAAAGCAAGGTGGAGCCCACAATGCTCCATTGTTGCCCGAGGAAGAGGTGCTAACAAAGTGATATATGGACGTGAACAGTGAAACTAGCAGGATGACCAGGGTGGGGGAGGGACAGAGAGAGAGGGAATGCAAGGGTTACCTATTCCTTCTCTCCAGAGATGCTGCCTGACTCGCTGAGTTACTCCAGCTTTTTGTGTCCATCATCAGTTTAAACCAGCGTCTGTGAGGCCCTCCCTACATATTTTGTGAGTTTCTCCTGCAGTTGGTTTTTGTTTTGTATTTTGTTCGGATTCCAGTCGAGAGAGAGTTAGATGGAGCTCTCAGGGCCAAAGGAATCAAGGGATATGGGGAGAGAGCAGGAATGGGGTACTGAGCTAGGATCATCGGCTATGATCATATTGAATGGCGGTGCAGGCTCGAAAGGGTGAATGGCCTACTCCTGCACCTATTTTCTATGTTTCTATCTACAGTCTCTTGCGCCTCCAAGCTCCGAATCTTAGTGGGGAGGGAGGGAGTGGAGGATGGGGGGGGGGGGGGGGGGGAAGGAGAGGGGGAGGGGAGGGGTGGAGAAGAGGGGGGGAGAAAGGGGGGCAAAGGGGGGGAGAGGGGGAAAGAAGGGGGAAGGAATGGGGGGTGGAGGGGGGAGAAGGAGGGAAGGAAGGGTGGGAAGGGGGGAAAGGAAGGGGGGGAGAAGGGAGGGGGGAGAAGGGGGGGGAAGGGGAGTGAGGGGGGATGGGTTTGGGGAAGGTGAGGGTAAGAGGGGGGAAGGGGGAAGGGGGAGAAAGGGGGAAGGGGAGTGAGGGGGGGATGGGTGTGGGGAAGGGGAGGGGGAGGGGGGAGTGAGAGGGGATGGGTGTGGCGGAAGGTGAGGGTAAGAAAGGGGGGTAGGGGGGAAGGTAGTGGGGGGGGAGACGAGAAACAGGGAAACATAAAATGGCACCATCAAAGTGTGAAAGCAGCTGGTGAAAGAAGTCTGTAGTTCCAGTTGGTCGTGTTCTGCTGGATTCCTTCCATTTGTAGGCGATCGCAGTCTGGGCTGTGTAACGTGATGCTCTGCCATGTACATCCGTAATCTGTGTCCTTCCTTGCCATTCCAGGTAAAGCCCGGAGCATTTACAGGTGCATCACGTGAAGGAAAACAAACATATTTATTGTCCTGTTGCACGCAACGCACTGGCCCGACTGTCAGGTGTAGGGGGGAACTTCAGGTGCTGGTTTAAACTGGAGATAGACACAAAATGTTGGAGTAACTCACCGGGTCAGGCAGCATCTCCGGGGAGAAGGAACGGGTGACGTTTCGGGTCGAGACCCTTCTTCAGACCGAGATGTAGAGACAAGGAAGTGTGAGGTGTGAGAACGAGACATCAAAGGGGATGAGGATCAAGGACACGGTAGAATAGATCATTGCCAGCTGGGAGACGGTAACAACAAAGATAACTGAGATAAAATGTAGACACAAAATGCTGGAGTAACTCAGCGGGACAGGCAGCATCTATGGAGAGAAGGAATGGGTGACGTTTCAGGTCGAGACCTGATGTGACTCTGGTACAGCACAGGAACAAGCCCTTTGGCCCACAATGTTTGAGCTGAACAGGAGGCCAGGGTAAACTAATCTCGTTCCGTGTGCATGCGATCTACATTCTCTGATTATCCGCATGCCCTTCTAAAAGCATCTTAAACGCTACAATCGGATCTGCCTCCACCACCACCACCACTCTTCACAGCATATTCTAGGCACCCACCACCTTGCGCTTACAAGGCTGCCCCACACATCTTCATTATGCTTCGCCCCTCTCACCTTAAAGCTTTGCCCCCTAGTCTTTGACATTACCAACCAGGGAAAAACAGACTGTCCATCCCCGAGTAATATTTAAGAAGGAACTGCAGATGCTGGAAAAATCGAAGGTAGACAAAACTGCTGGAAAAACTCAGCGGGTGAGGCAGCATCTATGGAGCGAAGGGAATAGGTGACGCTTCGCGTTGAGACCCTTCTTCAGACTGATTACTTGTCTATCCCTAAGTAATTTGAAGAAACGCACCAACATTCTCAGAACTGAGAATGAGAGGGGAAATCGGAGACCCCTCGTGACCACTGAGGAGGTCCAAGCAGTTAAATGTCTCCAAATGCTTTCGGAATAGTAAAGTGTAGTCACTGCTGAAATGTAGGGAGCGTGGCAGTCAATTTACATGTAATTAAGTGACCACATAACATAACATGATTGAAACCAGTTTTTTCCAGGCCTTTCAGTTTCTATTTCAGATTTCCAGCATAACTGGTATTTTGCTTTCACGAAGGGACTAATTTAAAAAAACATTCTTGTTTCCCCGTCTCACCCTCCATGCCGCTGCCATCTCATAGTTTCACAACCATCTGGGTTGTCTGTCATCTGACTCTGATGTCCAGTGCATCTAATTGGCAGCAGGCGGTAGAGTTGCTGCTTCACAGCGCGGGTTCGATCCTGACGACGGGGGGGCTGCCTGCACGGACTTTGTACCTTCTCCCTGTGTCGGCGTGGGTTTTCCCCGGGTGCTCCGGTGTCCTCCCACATTCCATGGAGGTGCAGGTCTGTGGGTTTAGTTGGCTTCCGCAAATTGTCTCTGGCGTGCGGGATACGTCGGATCGCTGGTAGGCGCGCACTCGGTGGGCCAAAGGCTTATTTCCACGCTGTATCTCTAAACTAAACTAAAAATGTAACCTTCTCTTAACCTCTCCACCCCCCCAATCATCCTTTTACTCTCCTTGATGTCTTTATGTCTGACAAGTCTATTGGTTGACAAAAATGCTGGAGAAACTCAGCGGGTGGGGCAGCATCTATTAGCGAAGGAGATAGGTGACGTTTCTGGCCAAAACCCTACTTCCAAGTCTATTGGTATCATGCCCCAAAGTGAGCCTGTGCCAATGTCCATTTGAGATTTATTGTTGGGCATGGATATTGGAAGAGAATATTTTAGAAGGCAGCTAATATTTTCTAAAGACCCAAGCCACCATGCGTAGATGAATCGCTGTTGCTGATTTGATCCATGTCTGGTTTTGCTATTGTCAACCCGGGGGGGGGGGGGGGGGGGGGGGCGGAGGAGTCAGTCTACCCCACGACAGAAGGGGGAGGAGGTGTACAGTTTGGAAGCCACCGGGAAAAAGGTGTGGACTCGATGGGCCGAAGGGCCTGCCTCTGTGCTGTACCTCTGACCTAAGCTAAAACCTAATTGAGTAACCTTCAGGATGCTCCTCATAGATGGATAGTCAACCACTCAATGAGCGGGCTTGTGCGTGAAAAGTGGTTACTTTGGAGCGATGTTGAGGGTGGGACTGCTGGATGAGGAAGGAGAATACGCCTCACACTATCTGCAGCTGTTCCCTGTGATGCCACCAAACGGATGCTCTGTTTAGGCACATAATGCTGGAGAAACTCAGCGGGTGAGGCAGCATCTATGGAGCGAAGAAAATAGGCAACGCTTCAGGTCGAAACCTTTCTCCATTCCTTCTGGAGAGAAGGAATGGGCGACGTTTCAAGTCGAGAACTTTCTTCGGACTGATGCCGGAGGAGGTGGCGGGACAAAGATGCTCTATTTAGTTTAGTTTGGAGATACATCACAGAAACAGGCCCTTTACGACCCACTGAGTCTGCACTAACACTGTCCTGCACACACTTGGGGCAATTTGCAATGATACCAGGCCAATCAACCCGCAAACCCATACGTCTTTGGAGTGTGGGAGCAAACCGGAGATTCCGGGGAAAACCAACACAGGTCACGGGTATAAAGTACAAACTCCGTACAGACAAGCACCCGTGGTCAGGATCGAACCCGGGTCTCTGGCTGTAAGGCAGCCACTCTATCGTTGCGCCATCCTTTCGCTTTGTACAGGACACACCAGCCAGCAACAAGCCCGATCATTGTCTCCATTAATTCGATGCCTCACCCAGCCAGCGGGATAGAATTACACTAAAATCAGTCTCTGTATCTTTGATGTTTCTGAAGGTGATCTTTGTGTCCTTTCTCCCTGCCTGTTCCCACCCAGTAACATGAGCCAGCAAATCTGCAGCAAACCAAGATAATCATAGCTCTCCACAATGTTGAATCAAAACTGAGTGTAAAAGGTATTTTCTTCTGTAGGAACTTTCAGTGTAAGAAGTAATCGGATCTTCAATGCATCTTATTCAGGTTCAGTTACACATGTTCAGACTGTAATCGTAATCTCGCCAGGTTAAAATATAAGGCATAATTAAGATGCTTTGAAGTACTTTTATTTTAAGTGGTGATCGCGTGTGAATGGAAACTTTTCTTAAAAACGGGAGGTGCTCCTTTTTTGGGGTATACCCAAGACTGTCTGAGGTTTGAACCTGAGGCTCAGCTGTAAGCTCAATAATATCTAGTTTTTCCGGTAGTATCTTGAAGCGATTTTTTCGGCGATTTGCCGGCACCCGTCATGGTCGCAGCAGGTTGCCGAGAATTTTCAACATGTTGAAAATTCAGCGGCAACCAGAAAAAGGTACGACTCTCCGGGCGACTACCCACGACCGTACAGGCGTCACCCCGCGA
Source organism: Okamejei kenojei (assembly GCA_035221665.1). Lineage (NCBI taxonomy): Eukaryota > Metazoa > Chordata > Chondrichthyes > Rajiformes > Rajidae > Okamejei > Okamejei kenojei. Next base: position 11,809,469 of record CM069168.1, read on the forward strand.
CATATCGACACGTGACGCCTGTACGGTCGTGAGCAGTCGCCCAAAGAGTCGTACCTTTTTCTGGTCGCCGCTGGATTTTCAACGTGTTGAAAATATTCGGCAACCTGCTTGACGGGAGCCGGCAAGTCGCCGGAAAAAATCGCGTAAGTGGGCCAGGCCCTTTAATGTAGCGAAACAAAACATGAACATAGATTGTTAAGGGCTTGGACACGCTAGAGGCAGGAAACATGTTCCCGATGTTGGGGGAGTCCAGAACCAGGGGCCACACAGTTTAAGAATAAGGAGTAAGCCATTTAGAACGGAGACGAGGAAACACTTTTTCTCACAGAGAGTGGTGAGTCTGTGGAATTCTCTGCCTCAGAGGGCGGTGGAGGACGGTTCTCTGGATGCTTTCAAGAGAGAGCTAGATAGGGCTCTTAAAAAATAGCGGAGTCAGGGGATATGGGGAGAAGGCAGGAACGGGGTACTGATTGGGGATGATCAGCCATGATCACATTGAATGGCGGTGCTGGATCGAGGGACCAAATGGCCTACTCCTGCACCTATTGTCTATTGTCTATAACATGACACTTCTTGTGTATGGAATCAGTAGACTATTTCCGCAGACTGACTAATCAGGGGTGTGCTTGGGCATGGCAATACTCTATTGGACTGCTTGTAAGAAAATAATGTTATTGTGCAATTGGACTTCAACCATTGAAACCATTGAATCATTGAGATGAAACAGGAGCTTGAAAGAACCTAAAACAGTTTTTCCTTATTGCTATCAGATTCCACAACTAATCACCTCTTTTACTTGCCCTCCCCAGAGGTGTTGCTAGGTTCTCTAACTCACAACACTACCGCATTCAGTTATTTAATTACAGTATTATACTTTAGGCCCTACTTTTAATTTGTGCCACAATCTTGTACCATTCTGCTTTGAAAACACAGTGGCATTTAGCATTGTGTTTACCATTTATAGTGTTTACACTTTGAGCTTCTGCAACCTGGTGTAATGTCAATAATCAGTTTAATTATTGTCGAATCTGAATCTGAATCTATAGGACTATCGTTAGTCAACTCAAAACCTGGACATTAAATTAGATGGCCAAATGATCGGCCAAACTAAATGTAGTGGCTTTAAGAGAGAGAGGTAAAGAGTTAACGAAGGAACTGCAGATGCTGGAGAATCGAGGGTACACAAAAGGCTGGAGAAACTCAGCGGATGCAGCAGCATCTAAGGAGCGAAGGAGATAGGCGACGTTTCGGGTCGAGACCCTTCTTCAGAGAGGTAAAGAGACAGAGAGAGTTAGACAGGGAGCTCGGAGCTTTGGCAGCATAAGTGTGGATTACAGAATGGGGGATGGATTCATGTCAATAGACAATAGACAATAGGTGCAGGAGTCTGGAGTAGGCCATTCGGCCCTTCGAGCCAGCACCGCCATTCAATGTGACCATGGCTGATCATCCCCAATCAGTACCCCGTTCCTGCCTTCTCGTCATATCCCCTGACTCCGCTATTTTTAAGAGCCCTATCCAGCTCTCTCTTGAAAGCATCCAGAGAACCTGCCTCCACCGCCCTCTGAGGCAGAGAATTCCACAGACTCACCGCTCTCCGTGAGGAAAAGACAGTTGACACAAGAGGAAGGGGGTTACACAAAAGGCTGGAGAAACTCAGCGGGTGCAGCAGCATCTAAGGAGCGAAGGAGATAGGTGACGTTTCAGGTCAAGACCCTTTTTCAGACTGGTCAGGGATCAGGGAAACGAGAGACATAGATGGTGATGTGGAGAGATAAAGAACAATGAATGAAAGATATGCAAAAAAGTATCGATGATAAAGGGAACAAGCCATTGTAAGCTGTTTGTGGTGTGAAAATGAGAAGCTGGTGCGACTAGGGTGGGGGAGGGAGATAGAGAGAGAGGGAATGCCAGGGCCCGAGGGCTGAGGGAGAGGCGGGAAGGGGAGGAGACAGACAGCAAGGGTTAACAGAATTGAGAAAATTTTGTGTACCCTCGATTCTCCAGCATCTGCAGTTCCTTCTTTAATTCTTTGACACAAGAGGAAGATGGGAGGGTTGTGGAGCTGTGGAAGATCTCGGGCCTATGAAAAGGACGCAAGCTGGCGGCGACAATCAGTGGGAGCCATCACATGTCGCAACAGATAATGGTGGTAGCAGAATTAGCTCGGGGTACTTCCAGTATCCAGCCCCGCGACCTGGACGCTTCTTTTTATTTAAAATATTTTTATTAGAGGCAGGTACATATCATATTGAAAACATTTCATGTATATCATTCCTACATTAGTAATATTAGCGATTGATATTAACTCTGCTTCTAGTATTTTTTTTAATATATAGATAGAAAATAAGAAAGGATAAAAAAGAGGAAAAAGCATGATTTACTAATGGTGGAATAATTTACTAAAAATACAAACTTGGAGATAGGTTCGTAAATTATAAAGAATGGGGACGCTTCTGCTATAGGGCCAGCATCTGTGGCAGGTAAAACACAGTTAATGTTTCAGGTTTATCAGAAGGTCTTCTGCCTAAAATATGTATCTCCCTCTCTAGAGTCAGAGATTCAGGCCCTTCAGCCTAGAGTCCATCAAGCACCTGTTGACACTAATTATACTTTATTCTCCCCTCATTCCCATTAATTCACTACAGATTCCAGCACTCACCAACATACTGGTGGCAATTCACATAGGTCAATTAATGTACCAACCTGGCTGGCTTTGGGTAATGTGGGTAAGTGGAACTCCAAATGGAAATCTATAACCCCCCACCCCACTTGTGTCGGCCAATTAACTAAGATAGACATAAAATGCTGGAGTAACTCAGCGGGACAGGCAGCATCTCTGGAGAAAAGGAATGGGTGACGTTTCGGGTCGAGACCCTTCCCCAGACTAGCCCCCCCCCCGCCTCACCCCACACGATCAGTCTGAAGAAGGGTCTCGACCCGAAACGTCACCCATTCCTTCTCTCTCGAAATGCTGCCCAAAGATCCTGTGGCAGAGCAAGAGAGACCACTCCTGCTGAATGCAATGGGCTGACGTGTAGTACGCAACGGAGTGGAACGTGGGCTTATTTTCATCCATTTCCGTAACCGGACCGGACCCGACTCGCAGTGTAATCAACGTTGCGGGGGAACAGTTTGTGTTAATAAATTATAATTCTGAAAATGAGGAGAAGATTTTGAACCAAAAAACCTTTATTTTTACGAGGATGTTTCCGTAACCGGCTTCTGTCTCCGCACTAGGATCTTGGCTCCGCTAATGGGATCTTTGGTGCGGAGACGGAAGCCGGTTACGGAAATGGGGCCGAAAATTACCCGCGAACCTGCCCATGACCGTACTACGCCTTTTTCGTCGAGTGGTCTATCTTGCTCGCTGTAGGATCTTTGATGCTGCCTGTCCCGCTGAGTTACTCCAGTTTTTTTGTGTCCGTCTTCGATTTACCCTGCCCCTCCTCTCTTCCAGCTTTCCCCCCCCCCCCATCCCCCCAAAAGAACTTGTGAATTTGTGAAAATCCTCAGGGATTTCAGCTGACCGGCGGCGACTTCACCCACAGGAAACAGCGGCTTCCGGTTAGCTGGGAAAAGCATTCACAGAGTGGCAGTCAGCACAAAAGAGGTGTGAATGCTCCCCAGTACTAGTCAATAGAAGGCACAACCATTTCCAGGAGCCATTTCCTGGCATTGCAGTCCGTGTGAACAGACATTGTAATATACTGTCAGTAACACTGTGAACCATTGTAAAAAAAAACCACCTCTGACTTATTCTCCAAGGTCAGAGAAGTGATTTTTTTTCGCCAAAACCCGTTTATATTTCTTTTTTTTTCTTTTTTAAAAAATTTTATTAGAAGTTAATACAGTACAAAACCATAGGTGCCAACTATGTCATAACGTAATACATTCTATGTACAACCTCTAGTTTTATGTTTTTGAAAAGAAAGTTAAAAAAAAACAAAAAATCGAGAGAAGAAAAAGAGGGAAAATAGATAGTAGAAAATAGAAAAACGTGAAGTGTGTATATAGGAAAAGAAAAGATAGAAAGTAGAAATAGGAGAAAAAGACCCTTAAAAAAGACATTTTCAAATCTTTGTTCGGAGATGTAAATCTATCCACGACCTGACCTGAAATCAGTAATCTTTATATTTCAAATATATATTTTACTATATATATTATACGGGAAGGGTCTCGACCGAGCCTTTGCGGTTGCAGCTCCTAGACTGTGGAACAGCATCCCTCTTCCCATCGGAACTGCCCCCTCCATCGACTCCTTTAAGTCGAGACTTAAAAAACTCATCTTTACTCTCAAGCCTTTCCTGACGTCCTCTGAGGGAGGGCTCTATGTATGTATTTGTGTATGTTCTTAACCTATGAACCACTGTTGTATGACGTTAGTACCTCCACCAATGTAAAGCACTTTGGCCAACGAGAGTTGTTTTTTAAACGTGCGATATAAATAAAAGTGACTTGACTTCTGTGCTTCCATTTATAATTGTCACGTGTACCGAGGTACGGTGAAACGCCTGTGCCTGTATCGCCGGTTGTGGAGCTCCAACCAGTGCGGCCTGTTGGCGTGTCGGAAGCCGCGGTCTCCAGCAAGGAAGCGGCCGTTACAGGCACCCTGAGCCGCTGAGAGGGTTCCCCCCGCCGCCGGAGCACCAACACCCGGCGAAGAGGGGCCTGGAACATCGGCCCCCGTAGCGGCGATTGTGGGGGCCTCAATAGGCCCGACTATGGGTGAACTGGGGATGGGTCTGGACTTTGTGCCTGCCCTCATAATGGGAACCATTGTGGGGGGATGTTTTTTATGTTTATGTTAAATTCTTTAATGTTATGTCTTATCTATATCTATGTGCTGCATGGCAAGGCAAACTTCACTACACCAATTGGTGTATGCGACAATAAATGTCCTTTGTCCTTTGTTTGCAAGCTTTCCAAAAAGATCAGATGGACCTTACATAAGCCGTTCACAATGGCCGTTTCCTTTATCATTGTTACTTTTTTTGCATATCTTTCATTCATTGTTCCTTATCTCTCTGCACCACCGTCTATATCTCTCGATTCCCTTTTTCCGAACTAGTCTGAAGAAGGGTCTCGACCCGAAACGTCACCCGTTCCTTCTCTCCAGAGATGCTGCCTGTCCCATCAGTCTGAAGAAGGGTTTCGGCCCGAAACGTCACCTATTCCTTCGCTCCATAGATGCTGCCGCACCCGCTGAGTTTCTCCAGCAGGGGTACACAAAATGCTGGAGAAACCCAGCGGGGGCAGCAGCATCTATGGAGCGAAGGAGAGAGGCGACGTTTCGGGCCGAAACCCTTCTTCAGACTGATGGGGGGTTTCTCCAGCACTTTTGTCCACCTTCGATTTTCCAGCATCTGCGGTTCCTTCTTAAACAACATCCCGCTGAGTTATTCCTGCTTTTTGTGACGGTCTTCGGTTTAAACCAGCATCTGCAGTTCCTTCCTTTACTTTACATAAAAATATTCAAGTCTAGTTTTCGTTCATTCCTTCATTCCTTCATTCCTTCATTCATTCATTCAACTGAATACAATAGACAGTGCATAGAGGAAGATTCACCATGCAGAATATAGTTCTCAGCATTGTAGGGATCAGGGGGTATGGAGAGAAGGCAGGTACAGGATACTGAGTTGGATGATCAGTCATGATCATATTGAATGGCGGTGCAGGCTCGAAGGGCCGAATGGCCTACTCCTGCACCTATTGTCTATGTTTCTATGTAGCGCATCAGTTCCATAGGCAATGTCCATTGTCCAGTGGAGTAGAGGTGAATCGGACAATACCCTAGCTCATGGAAGGACCATTCAGAAGCCTGATAACAGAGGGGGAGAAGCTGTTCCCAACACTGATGGTGTGCCTTTTGAAGCAAAGATCCTCTCTATGATCTTTGTTTTGAAGCTTCTGTACCTTGTCCCAGATGGAAGCAGGGAGAAGAAGGAGGGACCGGGATGGGACCAGTCTTTGATCATGTTGATTAGGCGTGAAGTGCAGATGGAGTCCACAGCGGGACTCGATGATATCTGACTCTGCAATTTCTTGTGGCCTTTGGCAGAGCTGTTCACAAACCGAGCTGTATCACAATCACAGGTAGACAAAAATGTTGGAGTAACTCAGCGGGTGAGGCAGCATCTATGGAGCGAAGGAATAGGTGACGTTTCGGGTCGAGACCCTTCTTCAGACTGAAGCTTAATGTCTCCCTATATTAACGTCTATTTCCCTTTCCCCTGAGTCTGAGGAAGAGTCTCGACCTGAAACGTCACCTATTCCTTCTCTCCAGAGATGCTGCCTGACCTGCTGAGTTACTCCAGCTTTTTGTGTCTGTCTTCGATTTAAACCAGCATCTGCTGTTCCTTCCTACACTAGTCCCATTTGCCTGTGTGGTCTCTCTATCTCTCTAGTCCCTGCCTGTTCATGAGGCTGCCTAAACGCCTCTTAAATGACGCCATTGTATCTGTACAAAGAACTCGCAACGGCTGCCTTCAATGCAATCATAACCATTTACAAAATTATGAATTGAAGTCATGCCTGACATTGACTCTGAACACCCACATTTTCATACAACCGGTGAGCTAGTGCAGAAATGCAGGCTGCATTGTCACGTGGGAACCACAACTTGCAATGTGTCCGCCAAAGATAGACATCAAAGCGATGGAGAAACGCAGCGGGTCAGAGAGCATCCCTGGTGACGTTTCGGGTCAGTCGAGACCCTTCCTCAGACTTAGAGTCAGGGGAAAGGGAAACGAGGGAGATGGGCGGTGATGTGTGGAAATGTGGAACACATGAATGAGAGATATGCAAAAAAAAGTCATCAAGTGATCAAGGACATGGTCCATTGTTGGCTGCGGACAAGGTGTTAATGAGTTGCACCGACAATGGAACTCACATTTCCAGTCTGGACCAAAGATTCTATAGCGAGCAAGATAGTCCACTCGACGAAAAACACACAGTACGGTCATGGGCAGATTCGTGGGTAATTTTCGGCCCCATTTCCGTAACCGGCTTGCGTCTCCGCACCAAAGATCCCGTAGCATACTAAGTCGGAGACGGAAGCCGGTTACGGAAACATCCTCGGAAAAATAACAGTTATTTGGGAAAAATCTTCTCCTCATTTTCAGAATTTTAATTTATTAACACAAACTGTCCCCCCCGCAACGTTGATTACACTGCGAGTCGGGTCGGGTCGGGTTACTGAAATGGATGAAAAAAAGGCCCACGTTCCGCTCCGTTGCGAACTACACGTCAGCCCATTGCATTTAGAAGGAGTGGTCTATCTTGCTCCGCTGTAGGATCTTTGGTCAGGAGAAGGATCTCGACCCGAAACGTCACGCAATCCTTCAATCCAGAAAAAAAATCCTTCTATCCTGAGAAGCTGCCTGACCCGCTGAGCATTTTGTGTCTATCCTCTTTATATATCGAACTGGTTTAGATAGACACAAAATTATGGAGTAACTCAGCGGGACAGGCAGCATCTCTGGAGCGAAGGAATGGGTGACGTTTCGGATCGAGACCCTACTTCAGACATCCGCTGAGTGTCTATCTTCTATAAATATAAATAGCAAAATACGTCCATGGCAAAAACAGCACGGCAGCATCTCTTTGAAACATTAATGGGCGAGCTCCATTACATTTGTCAATGAAAGGGTCTCTGTTACACCAGGGCTCAGATCACAGCCGAGGCAGGCAACAGTGCACGGTGTACAGGATATACAGCCCTATCATTACTAATTACCAAGGTGTATACTGCAACTCCTCAGGGTGGAGTGGGGGATGGGACAGTATTCTGTTCCCAACTCAGCTTTTCGCCAGAAGATCGACTCAACAGGTCAGGCAGCATCTCTGGACAGAAGGAATGGGTGCCATAGGTTTTCAGCAGTCGTTTGGGTCCTTCTAAAATGTATTCTTTCTGAATATAAACTTCTTCTCTGACTCTAAGTTTAGTTTTAGTTTCGTTTAGAGACAAAGGACAAAGGACATTTATTGTCACGTACACCAATTGCCATGCAGCACACAGATAAAGATAAGACATAACATTAAAGAATTTAACATAAAACATATAAAACATCCCCCCACAATGGTTCCCATTATGAGGGAAGGCACAAAGTCCAGACCCCATCCCCAGTTCACCCATAGTCGGGCCTATTGAGGCCTCCGCAGTCGCCACTATGGGGGCCGATGTTCCAGGCCCCTTTTCGCCGGGAGATACAGCGCAGAAACAGGCCCTTCGGCCCGCCGTGTCAACTGCCGACCAGCGATCCCGCACACTTACGCTATCCTACACACACTAGGTAATATTGTCTATTGTCTATTGACAATTTACAGAAGCCAATTAACCTACAAACCTGCACGTCTTTGGAATGTGGGAGGAAGCCGGGGAAAACCCACGCAGGTCACGGGGAGAGCGCGCAAACCCCATACAGACAGCACCCGTAGTCAGGATCGAACCCGGGTCCCTGGCGCTGTAAGGCAGCAACTCTACCGCTGCGCCACCGTGCCGCCTAGACTCCAACTGGGGATCGTAGTCCTGAGCTTATGGAATGCCTCTGGGTGACTTCATCATTCTGCGATCCCTTGGAGAATGTGTTGCCATTCAATATGATCATGGCTGATCATCCAACTCAGTATCCTGTACCTGCCTTCTCTCCATACCCCCTGATCCCTTTAGCCACAAGGGCCACATCTAACTCCCTCTTAAATATAGCCAATGAACTGGCCTCAACTACCTTCTGTGGCAGAGAATTCCACAGATTCACCACTCTTTGTGTGAAAAATGAATTTCTCATCTCGGTCCTAAAAGACTTCCCCCTTATCCTTCAGACCCAACAAAGTGTTAAAGAAGGAACTGCAGATGCTGGAAAATCGAGGGTACTGAGTTTCTCCAGCATTTTGTGTATCCTCGATTTTCCAGCATCTGCAGTTCCTTCTTTAAAACTATTTGCCATCCTTGCTTGATCTGGTTATATATGGCTCTACACCTTCAGTAGTCACTGTTGAAATAATACAATCGAAGAACCATTGAACAAATGGGTGATCAAGCTGCTCTGTTCAATGGTAAGGACACAAAGTGCTGGAGGAAATGAATGGATCAGGCAGCATCCTTGGAGAACATGGATAGATGATGTTTCGGGTGGGAAGGTCCCGACCCTGGAATCCAGCATCTGCAGATCTCCGTGTCAACGTACACTATCTGTTTGGACATTTAGAAGATAGACATAAATGGCTGGAGTAACTCAGCGGGTCAGGCAGCATCTCTGGAGAGAAAGGATAGGTGACATCTCGGGTCAGATCTTTTCTTCAGACAGGAAGGGTTTTTCTGAAGAAGGGTTCCGACCCAAAACGTCACCCATCCTTTTTCTCCAGAGTTGCCGCCTGACCCGTTGGGTTACTCCAGCACTTTGTGACTTTTTCTTTTGCAAACCATCATCTGCAGTTCCTCGTTGCTTCGGTTCAACGGTAACTTAGATTGAGATCTGGGTTTAAGTTGAGGCCCATTATTGTCACGTGTACCGAGGTACAGTGAAAAGCTTTAAGGGCCTGTCCCACTTTCACGACCTAATTCACGACCTCTGCCGAGTTTGCCCTTGACTCATACTCGCAGCGAGGTCGTAGGTAGGTCGTAGCAGGCCGTGATGCTAGTCGTAGGTACTCGTGGCATCAAGTAGGTCGGGGCGTTTTTCTAGCCTGAGGACAAATGTAAAAAAGGTCGCGAATTAGGTCATGAAAGTGGGACAGGCCCTTTACTCTGCACGCTCTCCAATCAGTTCAGATATTACTAACCATAGGTACAATTAAGTCAAAACTCAAGCACAATAGGTAGAGCCATGCGGAAGATACAGAGTGCAGAATATGAGAACATATTATTAGAATATTTCAACATGGTGCTAGATTTAAAGGTAGGATAGAGATTAAAGAGTGGGGCGATCTTGCTCGTATCATTTCCCGGTACTTTCCTCTGTTGGCAGCTCAGGAGGTTGCCGCTGAACAGAAATGCAACCAGACCAGTTACACAAGTACTGTAACTGCAATAACAAGTCGTTTGCTGCTTTGAGTAGTACAGGTGTCAGGGGTTTGCGGGAGAAGGCAGGAGAATGGGGTTGAGAAGGAAAGATAGATCAGCCATGATTGAATGGAGGAGTAGGCTTGATGGGAGGATGGTCCGATTCTGCTCCTGCAGCTTATGAACTTAAGCATGCGGTGAGTGAGTCTGAAGATGTGTCCCCACCTGAAACGTCACCTGTCTATGACCTCCATACACACACACACACACACACACACACATGCACACACGCATACATGCACACACACTCTCATACACACACACACATGCACACACGCATACATACACACACACTCACACACACATACACACACACACACACATACATACACACATGCTCACATGCACACACACACGCTTACATGCGCACACACACACACATGTTTACACACACACACACACACACGCTTACATGCGCACATACACACACACACATGTTTACATGCGCACACACACACACACATGCTTACATGCACACACACACACACGCTTACATGCACACACGAACACACACTCACACACATACATACACAACTTCACACACATATATACATACAAACACACATACATACATGCATACATATATACACATACATACACACATACATACATGCACACATACATACACACTTACATTCATACGTACATACATACACAACTTCACACACATATACATGCATACACATATACATACATACACAAACACATACTTACATATACATACATACATAGATACATAGATACATAGATACATACATACATGTAGGAAGGAACTGCAGATGCTGGTTTAAACTGAAGATAGACACAAAAAGCTGGAGTTACTCAGCGGGACAGACAGCATCTCTGGAGATAAGGGATACCTGTAGGTGACGTTTCGGGTCGAGAAGTCTGAAGTCAGGTCTGAAGACGGGTCTTGACCAGAATCGTCACCTGTTCCTTCTCTCCAGAGATGCTGTCTGACCCGCTGAGTGACTCCAGCGTTTTGTGTCCATACACATGCAAACGAGCAAGCAAGCAATAACAGCACAAAAATACAAAGCCAACGCCCCCAGGTCTACGCCGCTCAGAGCTTATTTGGAGGTTGTAGTGTTTAATAGCTCGATAGCTGTTCCTGAACCTGGACGTTACAGTTTACAGGCTCCTGTACCTTCTTCCCGATGGCAGGGGTGAGATGGGTGTGTGGCCAGGGTGGTGTGGGTCTCCGATGATGCTGGCTGGAGTCTACACTTTTGCACTTCTGCCCATTATGCTGGGTAACTCCCTAATGTATAGACTGGGATGGGTATCTCCCGCACAGACACAGATTGGGTTTGGTGTGTACACTCTTTCACAGATCCCCCTTCCACCTTTATCCCTTCCTCTGGCTTCACAATTCTCACCTCTTCTATCCTTAACTCACAATACACTCTGGAGTTTAGAAGGATGAGAGGAGATCTCATTGAAGCATATAAGATTGTTAAGGGTTTTGACACACTAGAGGCAGGAAACATGTTCCTGGTGTTGGGGGAGTCCAGAACCAGGGGCCACAGTTTAAGAATAAGGATTGGAAGGCAATAGGACTCAGGTTTATTAACATTGAATTAGAAATGAGTCATCCAAATGTAAATCGATGACTGAACTTGGAGTGGATGATCAAAACGGAAGGATTATAAGGTCACGTGATAGGAGCAGAATTAGGCCATTCGGCCCATCTAGTCCATTGCAACATATAAGCTTGTTAAGGGCTTGGACACGCTAGAGGCAGGAAACATGTTCCCGATGTTGGGGGAGTCCAGAACCAGGGGCCACACAGTTTAAGAATAAGGGGTAAGCCGTTTAGAATGGAGACGAGGAAACACTTTTTCTCACAGGGAGTGGTGAGTCTGTGGAATTCTCTGCCTCAGAGGGTGGTGGAGGCAGGTTCTCTGGATGCTTTCAAGAGAGAGCTAGATAGGGCTCTTAAAAATAGCAGAGTCAGGGGATATGGGGAGAAGGCAGGAACTGGGGTACTGATTGGGGATGATCAGCCATGATCACATTGAATGGCGGTGCTGGATCTAAGGGCCGAATGGCCTACTCCTGCACCTATTGTCTATTGTCTATTGTTGTAATATTTGTCTTTTCATCTCTGGCCTTTGTCCAACCATCCGTCTATCACCCCTCCCCCCCCTCCCCCCCCTCCCCCCCCCCAGCCCTGAATCCACCTATCAGCCATCAGGCTTTGTCCTGCCCACACATCTTCTCCAGCTTCCCCCCACCCTCCCCTCCCCTTACCCCACCCACCACAGTCAGTCGGATGAAGGATCCCGACCCGAAACGTCACCCTTCCCATGTTCTCTAGGGATGCTGCCGGACCCGTTGAGTTACTCCAGCACTTTGTGTCTTTTGTGTAAACCGGCATCTGCAGTTCCCTGTATCTCTTGTATTTTTCCTCGTCTCCCCTCTAGAATCTCTGATTGAATATCACCGATTACTTTCAAACTGTGCCCTGACCTTTGATCCCTCTGCTAAGGAAAATCTGTCCTTTCTATTTATGTTACCAAGATCCTTCATAATTTGATACCCTTACCATAAGTTAGTAGCAGGCTGGAGCATTAATTAGTTTTTCCGCAGCCTTCTGTATTCCAAAGAAAACTTCCCCAGCCCATCCAGTCTTTCCTCAGAGCTAATATTTTTCAGCCAACGTAGCCTGCGCATAAATCTCCTCCACATCTCTCCTGTAATTCTGTGAGCAGAACTGTATACAATTCTCAAGCTGGGGCCTGACAAGCAGTTGTATACAACTCTAGCATAACCAACCTGCTCTGATATGTATTGCCATGGCTGACGTGGGAAGTCATTTATAACTATTTACTGGTCTTGCTGCCTTTAGGAATATCCACTGATTCCGTTCTTCCACGCCAGCGGATGTTCATAAGTTCATAGATGCTGAAGTGATAAGAGCAGAATTAGGCCATTCGGCCCATCAATTCTAATCCGCCATTCATAGAAACATAGAAACAGAAAATAGGTGCTGGAGGAGGCCATTCGGCCCTTCGAGCCAGCACCGTCATTCATTGTGATCATGGCTGATCGCCCGCTGTCAATAACCCGTGCCTGCCTTCTCCCCATATCCCTTGACTCCACCAGCCCCTAGAGCTCTATCTAACTCTCTCTTAAATCCATCCAGTGACTTGGCCTCCACTGCCCTCTGTGGCAGGGAATTCCATAAATTCACAACTCTCTGGGTGAAATCTTTCTTTTCTCACCTCAGTCTTAAATGGCCTCCCCTTTATTCCAAGACTGTGTGGCCCCTGGTTCTGGACTCGCCCAACATTGGGAACATTTTTCCTGCATCTAGCTTGTCCAGTCCTTTTATAATTGTATATGTTTCTATAAGATCCCCCCTCATCCTAAACTCCAGTGAATAAGCCTAGTCTTTTCAATCTTTCCTCATATGACAGTCCCGCCATCCCAGGGATCCGATCATGGTTCTGAGATGCCGCCAGGACAGAGCTAAAGGGAGAGTTAGCGTGGGCTTGGACTTTATTCCTTCGAGCGCAAGAGGCTGAGGGGTTATCTCAGAGAGACATATAAAATCATGAGGGGGATAGAGTTGCAGAGTCACACAGCATGGAAACAGGTTCGTCGACCCAACTTGCCCATGCCAACCAACATGCCCCATCTACACTAGTCCCACATGCCTGCGTTTGGCCCATATCCCTCTCAACCTATCCTATCCATGTACTTACTGTTCAAATGTTTCTTACACATTGTGAGAATACCTGCCTCAACTACCTCCTCCAACAGCTCGTTCCATATTCCTACCATGCCTTGTGTAAAAATGAATGGCGTTGTTGGCTCGAAGGGCCAAATGGCCGCCTCCTGCATCTATTTCCTCTGTTTCTGTGGGGGCATTCAGGTCAGTATGGATGAATCGGGCCGAAGGGCCTGTTTCAATGCTGTACAAATCTTTGACCGGTCAATTCAGTTGTAAAATCGCTTCCCGCCTCCCAGAGCTGGCAAACCTTCGAATATTTCCAGCACGACCTGCTTTTACTTCTGATTTGCAACATCCCTCTGGTGAGGGAAACCTGTCGTCTTATTGACCTTATCAAAGTCCCTCATCATTTTGTACCCTTGCTATAAGCCACCTTTTGGGGTGGAGGATTGCAACCTTCGCTTCGGAAGCCGCGGTCTCCGGTAAGGAAGCGGCCGTTCCAGGCATCCCAAGCCGCTGAGGGGGTTCTCCCGACGCCAGAGCACCAGCACCCGGCGAAGAGGGGCCTGGAACTTCGGCCCCCGTAGCGGCGACTGCTGAGGCCTCAGTAGGCCCGACTACGGGTGAACTGGGGATGGGACTGGACTTAGTGCCTGCCCTCACAGTAGGAACCCTTGTGGGGGGACGTTTGTATGTTTATTGTTAAATTCTTTAATTTTGTGTCTTATCTTTATCTGTCTGCTGCAATGGCAAGTCAAACTTCACTCCACCAATGGTGTATGTGACAATAAATGTCCTTTGTATCTTGTACCTTCACGTGGCCCGCCCAGTTTCGACTAATGCAATCAACTCGACGCGCACAAACACAAGATCAAATGGAACAAGTTGTCCTACAACTTTAGGCTGTGCACGCCACACGAAAGGAGAAGAAGAGGCCACCCGTGGCATTTTGAAAGCAAAAATAAGATGAAAGAGTAAATCCTGCAAGGTTGACGTTTATTGCTAATCGTGGCTTTATCTGAAGGAGGGGGAAAAAAAAGTTTTCTTGCAAGTTGGCCTTCGGGTTTTTTTGGTTCATCAGCTAAAAAGCAAAGGATAATCAAGGCCTGTTTTCTACAGCAAAATCAGAGCGGCACGGTGGTGTAGATGGTCGAGCCGCCGCCTCACAGCGCTGGAGACCCGGGTTCGATCGCAGACCCCGGTTCGATTCTGACCTCAGGTGCTGTCTGTGTGGAGTTTGCACATTCTCCGGGTGGCTCCGGTTTCCCCCACATCCCGAAGACGCGCAGGTTAATTTGTAGGTTAACTTGGCTCGGACAAAACTCTGAACATTAATAGCCCTCTATCTGTTATTTGCACTTTATCAATTTATTTATTCATGTGTGTATTTACGTGTATAATGGTATATGGACACGCTGATCTGTTTTGTAGTCAATGCCTACTATGTTCCGTTGTGCTGAAGCAAAGAAAGAATTTCATTGTCCTGTCAGGGACACGTGACAATAAATTATTTTGACATTTGACTATGACTTTTACTTAATTTGCAAATTGTCCCCAGTGGGAAGGGAGTGGATGAAAAAACAGGATTACATTAGAGCTAGTGTGTGAACGGGCGATCGATGGCTGGCATGGACTCGGTGGGCCGAAGGGCCTGTTTGCATGCTGTTTCATTACACAAAATTAAACTAAACTGAACTAAATTAAACAACTGGTGGACAAAAGCGCTGGAGAAACTCAGCGGGTGCAGCAGCATCTATGGAGCGAAGGAAATAGGCAACGTTGCCTATTTCCTTCGCTCCATAGATGCTGCTGCACCTGCTGAGTTTCACAGAAACATAGAAACATAGAAAATAGGTGCAGGAGGAGGCCATTCGGCCTTCGAGCCAGCACCGCCATTCATTGTGATCATGGTTGATCGTCCCCTATCAATAACCCGTGCCTGCCTTCTCCCCATACCCCTTGACTCCACTAGCCCCTAGAGCTCTATCTAACTCTCTCTTAAATCCATCCCATGCCTCTGTGGCAGGGAATTCCACAAATTCACAACTCTCTGGGTGAAAACGTTTTTTCTCACCTCCAGCACTTTTGTCTACTTTCGATTTTCCAGCATCTGCAGTTCCTTCTTAAATAAATGACACAACTGCTCTGCACAAAGGGGTAAGAGAGGCAGGAATGTTAGTTATCAAAACCCCCAACGTATAAAACAAACCCCTCAGTTGTGTGTAACCTGTGGTTTAAAATGGTGGTTCAACACCATCATCACAGGCCCATTTGTTGTGACGATGTCAACTGCACCAAAGAGGCCCCACTCCTCCCAGAACGTGACAACAAAAGGAGCCCTTCTTTTCAGGCGGCTGGCAGCAGTCTTGAGGAACTGAATTGCCTTAAGCAAGCTTGTCATTTGCTCATTTCCCCCCTCTTAATGAACGGGCCATTGACGCTGTGTGAGGCCTTTGTGAAGTGAACGTGGCGGGTCGTAATGGAACATTCACAGGGCAGGCAACCGAACAAAAGTCAGTGGCTATCAGCAGTGGAGACTGGCAGGTCAAAACAATGGGTCTGCTGCTAATCAAGGCTCCAGGGTCACCGAGCTGAATGGGCAGCAAACTAATGTGTTGAGTGTCATTATATTTCAGGCCGACAGTCACTCCATCCCCATTTACTCGCCCTTCTCCATCATGCGCAGTTGTGTTGGGACACTTTGGGAAAACAAAACCTTCTGTTTGTATAACGACTTTTAATGGTGCCCGACATCCGAAGGTGCTTGATGGAGCATTATCTAATATCCTGCAGCCGTTAGTTAGAAGCTAAAGACACAAGGGACCCAAGCAAGATAGACCACTCGACGAAAAATATGTGTTACGGCCATAGAAACATAGAAAATAGGTGCAGGAATAGGCCATTCGGCCCTTCGAGCCTGCACCGCCATTCAATATGATCATGGCTGATCATCCAACTCAGTATCCTGTACCTGCCTTCTCTCCATACCCCCTGATCCCTTTAGCCACAAGGGCCCCTCCCGCTTAAATATAGCCAACAAACTGGCCTCAACTACCTTCTGTGGCAGAGAATTCCACAGATTCACCACTCTCTGTGTGAAAAATGATTTTCTCATCTCGGTCCTAAAAGACTTCCCCATTATCCTTAAACTGTGACCCCTTGTCCTGGACTTCCCCAACATCGGGAACAATCTTCCTGCATCTAGCCTGTCCAACCCCTTAAGAATTTTGTACGTTTCTATAAGATCCCCCTCAATCTTCTAAATTCCAGCGAGTACAAGCCGAGTCTATCCAGTCTTTCTTCATATGGAAGTCCTGCCATCCCAGGAAATGGGCAGATTCATGGGTAATTTTCGGCCCCATTTCCGTAACCGGCTTCCGTCTCCGCACCAAAGATCCCATAGGATACTAGTGTGGAGACGGAAGCCGGTTACGGAAACATCCTCGTAAAAATAAAAGTTATTTGGTAAAAATCTTCTCCTCGTTTTTCAGAATTTTAATTTATTAACACAAACTGTTCCCCCCCAACGCTGATTACACTGCGAGTCGGGGCGGGTTCGGTTACGGAAATGGATGAAAAAAAGGCCCACGTTCCGCTCCGTTGCGTACTACACGTCAGCCCATTGCATTTAGCAGGAGTGGTCTATCTTGCTCCACTACAGGATCTTTGCAAGGAACAACAGATGCTGGTTTAAACCGAAGATAGACACAGAAGGCTGGAGTAACTCAGCTGGACAGGCAACATCTCTGGAGAGAAGGAATGGGTGACGTTTCGGGTCGAGGACCTTCTGGTCAGGGATTAGGGAAACGAGAGATATGTGATGGCGTCAGTGAGAGAGGGTGTTGCAGAACTGTCGTCAGAGAGAGAGGAGAAGAACTTCTTCTAAGTAGACATTCCTTGAGGAGATTTTGCAATGGAGCAGACGAAATGTGTGGGAAGGAACTGCAGATGCTGATTTAAACCGGTTTACGAAACAAAAGATACAAAGTGCTGGAGTAACTCAGTGTGTCAGGCAGCATCTCCGTTGAAAGTGGATGGGTGATGATTCAGATGAATTAGTCTGAGGAAGGGTCTCGGACTGAAACTTCATCTATTTCTCCAGACATGCAGTACAATGAAAAACTTTGTTTTACACGCTATCCAAACCAACCAGATGTACCAAACCCAGACACAAGCAGTTCAAACTCATTTACAATTGATAGAGCAAAGGGGAAGATACAGACTGCAGAATATAGCTCTCAGCATTGTCACGCATTGACCTCTCCAATGCTAAGGGCACGATCTCCCTATCTACCTCTTTATTGCACTTTTTATTATCTGCACTTTTCTGTGCAGCTGTAATACTATATTCTGCACTCAGGATAAATTTGTCTTTTGCACCGGATGTCTCCAACCTGAAATGTTAAAAGCCCTGTCCCACGGTACGAGCTAATTCAAGAGCTCTCCCGAGTTAAAAAAAAAAATCAAACTCGTGGTAAGCACGTTGAATGTACGTAGCGGCTACGTCGGAGCTCGGGGACGTCTCTTAGCGGCTCGTAACGCTAACGGCAGGTAAGCTCGGGAAGACTGGTGAAGGTTTTTCAACATGTTGAAAAATGTCCACGAGAGCCCCGAGTACCGACGGGCGGCCGTTACCGTAAATCTCCGCGTTCGAATCAGGGCAAACTCGGGAGAACTAACTCTTGAATGAACTCGTACAGTGGGAGAGGGCTTTAACTCTGTGCAGATCCTCCCTGAACCAGCACGTCCTGTCTCATTTCATCTGGAAAGACCTGCAGCTAGTGGCTTGGCAAAGGATGGCATAGAGAGCATATAGTTGATAGGAGGCACCTTGTGAGAGAACCTTTTAGTGGAGCTGTGACATTGACTGCCGCTGAGCAAGGATTGATTATTTCCCAGTCAGGAGCATGTTTATTCTCCTGTCACCTGCCTTCCTCTACTGGGGGTCTTGCCCTCCGCTGAGGTCCTCGTCGTCACTCTATTCTTCTCACGAGGACGTCATCCAAATAGCTGTTCTTCCGGTGTGAGCTTATTGCAGAGAATGTCAGAGAAACAACCTCCGAGCACGTTGCACCGGGCCAAGATCACTTTTGTTTAGTTTAGAGATACAGCGGGGAAACAGGCCCTTCGGCCCACCGAGTCCGTGCCGGCCCGCGTTCCCCGCACGTTAACACCATCCTGTTCCCGATGTTGGGGGAGTCCAGAACCAGGGGCAACACAGTTTAAGAATAAGGGGCAAGCCATTTGGAACGGAGACGAGGAAACACTTTTTCTCACAGAGAGTGGTGAGTCTGTGGATTTCTCTGCCTCAGAGGGCGGTGGAGGTCGGTTCTCCGGATGCTTTCAAGAGAGAGTTGGATAGATAGGGCTCTTAGAGATAGCGGGGTGAGGGGATATGGGGAGAAGGCAGGAACGGGGTACTGATTGTGGATGATCAGCCATGATCACGTTGAATGACGGTGCTGGCTCGAAGGGCCGAATGGCCTACTCCTGCACCTATTGTCTATGTTTCAACAATGGCGCAGTGGCAGGGTTGCTGCCTTACAGCACGAGAGACCCGGGTTCGATCCTGACTACGGGTGCTGACGGTCCGGAGGTTGTACGTCCTCCCCGAGACCGCGTGGGCTTCCACCGGGTGCTCCGGCTTCCTCCCACACTCCAAAGACGTACAGGTTTGTAGGTCGATTATCCCCTGTGTGTGAAGGATGGTGTTTGTGGGCAGGGTGATCGCTGGCCGGGGGGTGGTCTCGGTGGGCCGAAGGGCCTCTTTCCGTGCTGTATCTCGAAAGTCTCTAAAGTTGTTCGCGGCATCCCACTTACCCGCACGTCTTCAGGGAGCGAGAGGAAAGGAGGAGCAGTACCAACAGGCTGGCTCCATGTTACATACACAAACGTCCAAATACAATTGCTGGAGACACTGAGGAAGGGTGTTGCCAGACCCAGTAAGAATTAGTTTGCCAGTAAATAAAGTGAAAATAAATAATACATTTCGTAATAAATTTCGTGGCCTGTCCCACGTGGGAGATTTTTTAGGCGACCACAGGCCCTCAGATCGGCCGACTTGGGGTTACTGAGCATCCCGCGGTCTAGGCATAAGCTCAGGGGCGACCGCGCCTTTGCGGTTGCAGCTCCTAGACTGTGGAACAGCATCCCTCTTCCCATCAGAACTGCCCCCTCCATCGACTCGAGACTTAAAACTCATCTTTACTCTCAAGCCTTTCTTGACGTCCTCTGAGGGAGGGCTATATGTATGTATTTATGTATGTTCTTAATCTATGAACCACTGTTGTATAACGTTAGTACCTCCACCAATGTAAAGCACTTTGGCCAACGAGAGTTGTTTTGTAAATGTGCTGGAGAAATAAAAGTGACTTGACGTGACTTGACTAGGCTGTCGCCCGGGGGTCACCTGTGTGGACGCGAGTCGTCTCCTCAGTCGCCCAAAGAGTCGTAGCGTTTTTTTGGTCTCCGCTGGAATTTGAAATGTTCAAGACTTTTTGGCGACAGACGGCGGCTGTGGGCTTGTCGTACCTTGTCTCCTCCCGGCGTTGGTGCTGTCGTAGGTTGTCGCCGGGTGACGTAGGTTGTCTCCGTGTGACGTAGGTTGTCGCCGGGTGACGTAGGTTGTCTCCGTGTGACGTAGGTTGTCGCCGGGTGACGTAGGTTGTCGCCGGTGCTGACTTCAGTAAATTCCATTGTCGCAGTCGCCAGCAGTCGCCTGCGAAACCGCCCATGTGGGATAGGCCTTTCAGTTACTTTAGCACATTGCCACGTGTACCGGTTTTGTTTGCATTCTAACCAGTCAGCGGAGTGACAATACAGGATCAGAATTAACCCATCCACAGTGTGCAGATGCATCATTAAGGGAATAACGTGACTAATGTCTCGTGCAAGGTAAAGTCCAGGAAAGCCCGATCAAAGATAGCCCGAGGGTCTCCAATGAGGTAGATCGGAGCTCGGGCCTGCTCTCGGTGAAGCCTCGTGACGATGGGGCCTCGGTGGTGGTGAAACCTCACGACAGCGGCGGAGATACCTCCTGGGTCGACCCGTGGCCGACGGTCGACGAGAGGGTGGAGAATCACCGTGAGGGGGGGATGGGGAAGAACAGGCGCGGGGGAACCGCCGTGGGTGGGGGGGAGGGGGAACGAAAAGGGGAGCCGGCGTGCTTTGTAACCTTATCAGCGGCGTAGGTGGCTGCTATTTGTATACATCGAAACATAGAAACATAGACAATAGGTGCAGGAGTAGGCCAGTCAGCCCTTCGAGCCTGCACCGCCATTCAATATGATCATGGCTGATCATCCAACTCAGTATCCTGTACCTGCCTTCTCTCCATACCCCCTGATCCCCTTAGCCTCAAGGGACACATCTAACTCCCTCTTAAATATAGCCAATGAACTGGCCTCAACTACCTTCTGTGGCAGAGAATTCCACAGATTCACCGCTCTCTGTGTGAAAAATGTTTTTCTCATCTCGGTCCTAAAAGACCTTCCCCCTTATCCTTACACTGTGACCCCTTGTTCTGGACTTCCCCAACATCGGGAACTATCTTCCTGCATCTAGCCTGTCCAATCCCTTAAGAATTTTGTAAGTTTCTATAAGATCCCCCCTCAATCGTCTAAATTCTAGCGATGTGTTTGCAAGCAAAGACTTTCACTGTGCCTCGTCACATGTGACGCTATAGTATTCCTCTTCCTCCAATTCCTCTAGTTGTTGGTAGGATGGTTCAGTCGCCTGATAACAGCTGGGAAGAAGCTGTCCCCGCATCTGGAAATTCTTGCCCGAGGGCAGAATAGATTACCAAGCATCAAAAGCGAGGCCTGAGCGACTGTATACGTGGAGATTTGTAGGAAGGAACTTCAGATGCTGGTTTCAACCGAAGATAGACACAAAAAGCTGGAGTAACTCAGCGGGACAGGCAGCATCTCTGGAGAGAAGGAAAGGGTAACGTTTCGGGTCGAGACCCTTTAGGGTAAAACGTCACCCATTCCTTCTCTTCAGAGATGCTGCCTGTCCCAGTCTCGACCCGAAACTGTGTCCAAATCTGGAGATTTTTGCCCTATCGAACACAGTTTGTGTTACCAGATTGGGAGGGTATTGTCAAGGGTGTTGGGTTTGTGTTGAACCTGACCTGTCAATGGTTCCTGATACCACTGCTGGGAACGCCTCTCTGCACTATTAAAAGCACAACTTGGAAATGAGAAGACCCGGCAGTTTGCGATGGGGCGAAGATCAGATTTGCACTGAAGACCTTGCAGTAAGCAGTGTTTCCTAATGAGCTGTCAAATATGTAAAAATGCACCGTTGCCTTGGAGACCATCAAAGGATGTTCCCATTCTGCTGTCGCCACTTTTGAAATAAATATATTCACTCATAATGGGAGAGGAACACACAGTTTGCAACGAGCAAGCACTGTGTGATCAAACAGACACCAGACTCCAGAGACAGATGAGAAGCAGTCGTTGGCAAGCTACCTACCGTAGGCAATACAATGCTGGATCATTGCTGGAGCGATGTTCGTGGGTTAATCACCGATCGTTATTCTTTGGAGTGCAGAAGGTTCAGGGGGGACTTGATAGAGGTCTTTAAAATGATGAGAGGGATAGACACAGTTGACGTGGGCAAGCTTTTTCCATTGAGAGTAGGGAAGACTCAAACAAGAGGACATGATTTGAGAATTAAGGGACAGAGGTTTAGGGGTAACATGAGGGGGAACTTCTTTACTCAGAGAGTGGGAGCTGTGTGGAATGAGCTTCCAGTGGAAGTGGTGGAGGCAGGTTCGATTTTATCATTTAAAAAAAAAATTGGATAGGTATATGGACGGGAAAGGAATGGAGGGTTATGGTCTGAGTGCAGGTAGATGGGACTAGGGGAGAGTAAGTGTTCGGCACGGACTAGGAGGGCCGAGATGTTTCCGTGCTGTAATTGTTATATGGTTATATGGTTCCCGTTGCTAAATCTATTCATTTGTCCCTAATCGCGTTGCTCTTCTCTGGGATCGTGCCACGCGCAGATTGATCGACCTGTTTCCCTGCGTTCAACCTTAATTACGGGCGAGGTCACTGTGCAGTGGAAAGAGCGAGTCGTTCTGAATGCCTTCAGCCTTAATGGGCAGAAATCAATGCTCTCGGAGGACAAGATGTCAGGACAAGATGCTGGCGAGGAGCGATAAACTGCACACGCCAGTTTTAACCTCCCGCACGGCCCTTCGGCCCACCGTCTCCATGCTGTCCCAAAGCCGCAGAGCCAGAAGCAACCGCTGATGCTGGAATCGCGAGCCGGAGGAACTCACTGGGGCAATCAGCATCTACAGCTGATGTGTTTAACAATTTAAAAGAGAGTTAGATGGAGCTCTAGGGGCCTAGCGGAATCAAGGGATAGGGGGAGAAGGCAGGCACGGGTTACTGATTGTGGATGATCAGCCACGATCACAATGAATGTTCAAGAAGGAACTGCAGATGCTGGAAAATCGAAGGTAGACACAAATGCTGGAGAAACTCAGCGGGTGAGGCAGCATCTATGGAGCGAAGGAAATAGGCAACGTTTTGTCCCAAAACGTTGCCTATTTCCTTCGCGCCATAGAAGCTGCCTCACCCGCTGAGTTTCTCCTGCGTTTTTGTCTATCTGCAGCTTACAGTTCAGTTTATCGTCACGTGTTCCGAGGTACAGTGAAAAGCTTTTAGACAATAGACAATAGACAATAAGTGCAGGCCATTCGGCCCTTCGAGCCAGCACCGCCATTCAATGTGATCATGGCTGATCATCCCCAATCAGTGCCCCGTTCCTGCCTTCTCCCCATATCCCCTGACTCCGCTATCTTTAAGAGCCCTATCGAGCTCTCTCTTGAAAGCATCCAGAGAACCTGCCTCCGCCGCCCTCTGAGGCAGAGAATTCCACAGACTCACCACTCTCTGTGAGAAAAAAGTGTTTCCTCGTCTCCGTTCTAAATGGCTTACTCCTTATTCTTAAACTGTGGTGGCCCCTGGTTCTGGAAAAATGTGGCCCCTGTTCCTGGTTTTGTGGAGTGCTATCCAGTCAGCGGAAAGACAATACATGATCACAATCGAGCCGTTTACAGGGTATAGATACACGATAAGGGAATGAGGTTTAGTGCAAGGTGGTGCATCTGTGGAGGACCTCATATTTCACTAGGGCAGCTTACATCCCAGTGGAATGAGTTTGGATTTCTCGAACTTCAAGTAGCCCTTGCATTCCCCCCTCTCTCCGTCCCTACTCCTCCCTAGTCACCCTGCTAGTTTTCCTTCGCTCCATAGATGCTGCTGCACCCGCCGAGATTCTCCAGCTCCTTTGTCTACCTGCTAGTTTCACTGTCTGTATCCCTTCATTATCACTTCTTCCACAGCCAACAATGGACCATTGTGGGCTCCACCTTCCCTTGGCTATCGGCGCCGGCTGTGATTTGCTTTGTACATTTCCATATCTCTCGTTCCCCTCTCCCCTGACTCTCAGTCTGAAGAAGGGACTCAACCCGAAACGTCGCCCACTCCTTCTCTCCAGGGATGCTGCCTGTCCCGCTGAGTTACTCCGGCATTTTGTGCCTATCTTCCGCTTGGAAGGCCTTTAGCCTTCGATACCACGACAATTCAACAGTATCCTTGCTGGAAGTTGGAACATAGCTGAGTTGGTGTCAAGATCAAAGAGAATGTTAAAACACAGTTTCAAGGCCTGTGGTGGATCACAGGGAGATATCGCTAAAGATTTCTCAACTTTATGTAACTCATTTGTTCGTTACTGTAACTGACTGTTTGTATTAGCTATTCACCTGTATTTTAACTCTGTTTTCTCTCTATAACGCAGCCGAACCGCTGATCACAAGGTCACAAATTATAGGCGTAGAATTAGGCCATTCGGCCCATCGGGTCCACTCGGCCATTCAATCATGGCTGATCTATCTCTCCCCCTCCTAACCCCATTCTCCTGCCGTCTCCCCATCACCCCTGACACCCGTACTATCAAGAATTTTAAGAATAAGGGGTAAGCCATTTAGAACGGAGACGAGGAAACACTTTTTCTCACAGAGAGTGGCGAGTCTGTGGAATTCTCTGCCTCAGAGGGCGGTGGAGGCCGGTTCTCTGGATGCTTTCAAGAGAGAGCTAGATAGGGCTCTTAAAAATAGCGGAGTCAGGGGGTATGGGGGGGAAGGCAGGAACGGGGTACTGATTGGGGATGATCAGCCATGATCACATTGAATGGCGGTGCTGGCTCGAAGGGCCGAATGGCCTACTCCTGCACCTATTGTCTATTGTCTATTGTCCTCTTCTTCTGTCGTGTGGCGTGCACAGCCTAAAGTTGTTGGACAACTTGTTCCATTTGATCTTCCGTCTGTGTACTGTTGATCTTCCGTCTGTGTCGAGTTGATTGCATTGGTCGAAACAGGGCGGACCACGTGAAGGTCGCAACCTCCCGCCCCGTCTATTGTCCATTGAATCTATGCCCAGAGTAGTGGGATCGAGAACCAGAGGGCATAGGTTGCAGGTGAGGGGGGAAGGATTTAATCGGAATCTGAGGAGTAACTTTTTCACACAAAGGGTAGGTAGCGGGAGTGTGGAATGAGTTGCCGGAGGAGGTGGTTGAGGCAGGGACGATGACAAATGCTTCAGAAACAATTGGACATGTACATGGACGGGGGAGGTTGAGAAGGATATGGGCCAAGGGCAGGCAGGTGGGACAAGTGTATTGTCTCAACCAGGGGGGGGGAATTCCCCGCAGGGGGGATTTCAGGTTTTCAGGGGGGGGAATTGGGACCACAGATTAGCAAACTCAAACTGTTCGAATGTTGATCTTTTTATTGCCTTTGCATATTATTTGAAATGCACTGTTTGAGGCAGACAATCCTGGAAAGGAGGGGGGGGGGGGGGGAATGACATTCTGACATCTGGTGAAAGGGGTGCAGGGGGCAAACAAGGTTGAGAACCACTGGTGTGGAGCATATGTCAAAGACCCTAAAATAAGCAATAACTGCATTTGGACAAAATTGTCAGTTGCTTCCTTTTTGTCAAATTAGGGCAGTGTAGATTGGGGCAGGTTGGTCGGTGTGGGCAAGTTGGGCCATTAAGGGCCCGATTCCTTGCGGTATCATGTGAAACCCTCGCGGTGTGGCACCTAGTTCTGTGATTAGAGCGTGCCATTCAATTCAACTCGGCCATGCAGGGTAGTTGTATTCTCCACCGTCAGTCTCTTCCCATTCACGCTCCAATCTGTACTTTAACACAATAAAAACATCCCAAAGCTGCTTCACGGGAGCATCCGCAATCAAAACCTGACGCTGAATCACAAATGAAGTTATCAGAGACAAGACTTAAAACGCTGGTCTGGCAAATGTCCCTGGAAAACATGGATAGGTCTGAAGATAGGTGCAAGTAGGCAATATTTCGGGCGGTGGAAATAGGCAACGTTTCGGGACGAAACCCTTCTGGGTTTCGTCCCGAAACGTTGCCTATTTCCTTCGCTCCACAGATGCTGCTGCACCCGCTGAGTTTCTCCAGCACTTTTGTCCACCTTCGATTTTCCAGCATCTGCAGTTCCTTCTTAAACAAACATGGATAGGTGACGCTTTCATCAGTCGGAAGAAGGGTCCCGAACCGAAACGTCACCTATCCATGTTCTGCCGCTGAGTTTCTCAATGGTTTAAATGGCCCCCTTTTTATCACGTGCACCAAGGTAGGGTGAGATTGTCCGAGGATGGGTCTCGACCCGAAACGTCACCCATTCTTTCTCTCCAGAGAAGCTGCCTGAGTTACTCCAGCTCTTTGTGTCTACCGAGAATGGGATTCGTTTTTTTTTCACATAAATCTAGTATGATTAATACCATCCTTAAGTACTATCCCCAGTCAGTACATAATACACAGAATCGGCCCTCAGCGTCTAAATGCAATAGTCGCCCGGTTTTGGGGCCATTTCACATTCCCAACTGCAACTGGTCAAAACCATTGTCATAAGGTCTTAAGGAATAGGAGTAGAATTAGGCCATTCGGCCCATCAAGTCTTACTCCGCCATTGAGCCACGGCTGATCTGTCTCTCCCTCCTAACCCCATTCTCCTACCTTCTCCCCATAACCTCTGACCCCCGCACTAATCAACCCGGTGCGGAAGGCAAGACCCCCCTCGGTTTTCTTCCTACCGTCCCTTCCCCAGTGTCCACTTCAGTCGCCGACCCTCTCCACCTCCTCTCCGGTCCCCGGTCTTCAGGGCAAGCGGGGGACGGACCTGACATCTTCCCTCTCAAAGGGTTAGTGGGGAGTCAATAAACGGGTAGAGATGAAGGTAGAGATCGATCAGCCACGATTGAACGGCAGAGTAGACTTGATGGGCCGAATGGTCTCATCGTACCCCTATCTCTTATGGCTTTATGACCTCTTGTGGTTCCGCAGCTGGCGAGCCAGGCCTGCCGACAGGGTATGGCCATGGCTCACTGGGACCTTCTGCCCCGACCTCCTCCAGCATCTTATGCTTTTCTCTGGTAAACCAGCACTTGCAGTTCCTTCTTTCTAAATCCGGACTAAAAACAGGTTTTGTCCACGAGTAGTTGCTCTACTCAACAGCCAGAAATCTGTAGCCTCCCTTTGATCTGGTATTTTGTTGGCTCGCATGTTTGATCAATGGTGTTTTATCATTAATGTTCTATTATTATTAATGTTTAGTGTTTTCTGAGTCATTCGTAGCTGTCACTGTATGTCATGTTGTTACTTGTGGGCGGAGCACCAAGGCAAATTCCTTGTATGTGAATACTTGGCCAATAAACTTACTTCCTTACTTAAATAGCAATTAAAAGACAGAGTACGTGTACTATAACACACCAGGATAAGCACCCAACCAGGAAAACCAAGCCCAAAGTCAAAATATTATCTAATCTCATTGCACAAACTTAGGCTAAGGACAATAACTGGCTCCATACGCAATAATCATCTACCTGCATGCCAACGAGCACATACATAATTAGCGAGTGGGCACCTCCCTTCACTGGTGTTTCGTTGAGTTTGGCTCAACAATTAATTCCAGCAACCCAGGACAACCCCTCTCGCCACCCACGCTACCAGTATACCTACAGGTTATCAGAGCCTAATGACCAGAAGGCAGAACAGTGGCACAACCGGTAGAGTTGCTGCCTCACAGCGCCAGAGTCCCTGGGTTCGATCCTGACCTCGGGGGCACGTTCTCCCTGTGGGACGCCCCGTGATTTTTTTCCCCCGGGTGTTCCGGTTTTCTCCCACGCACCAAAGTCGTGCGGGGTTTGTAGGCTAATTGTCCCTCCGTGCTTCTTTTCTCACAGAGAGTGGTGAGTCTGTGGAATTCCCTGCCTCAGAGGGCGGCGGAGGCAGGTTCTCTGGATGCTTTCAAGAGAGAGCTGGATAGGGCTCTTAAAGATAGCGGAGGCAGGGGATATGGGGAGAAGGCAGGAACGGGGTACTGATTGGGGATGATCAGCCATGATCACATTGAATGGCGGTGCTGGCTCAAAGGGCCGAATGGCCTACTCCTGCACCTATTGTCTATTGTCTAAAAGCCTGGCATTCTATGCACCAACCTATACACATTGATGTTGTCACATTGGTGAGTGCGCATTTATCGTATTTTATTTGCTATCATTTGTGGTATACTTTCTAGATCAGATGGTTTTGGAAAAAATGCTTCCTTTCTCTTGACACAAAGGAAATGACTTTGCTGCACATGGCACTGTGTGTCCATCCATCCATCACTGGAGATCATTGTATGTCCATCTACATATTTGATCTTGCGTAGGAAGGAACTGCAGATGCTGGTTTAAACCGAAGACAGAGACTAATAGCTGGAGTAACTCAGCGGGGCCAGGCAGCATCTCTGGAGAGAAGGAATGGCTGACGTTTAGGGTCGAGACCCTTCCTCAGACGGAGAGTCAGGGGAAAGGGAAAAGAGAGATGTAGACGGTGATATATAGAGAGATAGAGAACAAATGAATGAAAGATAGAATGGAGATGAGGAAAAACGTTTTTGATCAGTACGGGTGTCAGAGGTTACGGGGAGAAGGCAGGAGAATGGGGTTAGGAGGGAGAGATAGATCAGCCATGATTGAATGGCGGAGTAGACTTGATGGGCTGAATGGCCTAATTCTGCTCCTAGAACATGAATTTATGAACATAATGAACCTGAGCGATTTTCCACGCCATGGAGTCACTCCTAGTGTTGTAACATCAGCCTGTGAATTAGTGTTTATGCAGTTGGGGTGCTATCTATGTGTGTGTGTGAGTGTGTGTGTGTGTGAGTGAGCAACTGTGAGTGTGTGAGAGTGTGAGAGACATTGTGTGTGTGTGTGTGTGTGTGAGTGAGCAGCTGTGAGTGTGTGAGAGTGTGTGTGTGAGTGAGCAGCTGTGAGTGTGTGAGAGTGTGAGAGACATTGTGTGTGTGCGTGAGTGTATGTGTGTGAGTGAGCGACTGTGAGTGTGTATGAGTGAGAGTGTAAGGATTAGTGTGTGTGAGAGAG
>CM069168.1:11841188-12046326 GCA_035221665.1 Okamejei kenojei
GTGCTGTGATGGGAGTTCAGGCAATGGGATGTGTAACTTCATTGCCTGTTTTGTTTCAAACTGTGTATGACGTAATTTGGATTTAAAGGCACAGTCCCTTCCCCTCCTTGCACAGAGAGAGGCCATGCGGCCCATCAAGTCTGTACCTATCCTTTGTGTATATACGATAGACACAAAAAGCTGGAGTAACTCAGCGGGACAGGCAGCATCTCTGGAGAGAAGGAATGGGTGACGTTTCGGGTCGACACCCTTCCTCGGAAGAAGGGTCCATGACAAGAATGGGTGACATTTCGGGTCTCCACCTAAAACGTCGCCCAGTCCTTCTCTCCAGAGATGCTGCCTGCCCCGCTGAGTTACTCCAGCTTTTTGTGTCGCCTTCAGTTTAAACCAGCATTAAGGTAGCAGCATCTGGGGTTCATGTAGGGGACATCTAAGGGGCAGGTGAGTTTAATGTTTAATTGTTGATCAAGGGGACATCATAGAAAATAGGTGCAGGAGGAGGCCATTCGGCCCTTCGAGCCTGCACCGCCATTCAATCTGATCATGGCTGATCATCCAACTCAGTATCCTGTACCTGCTTCTCTCCATACCCCCTGATCCCTTTAGCCACAAGGGCCACATCTAACTCCCTTTTAAATCATAAAATATTAAGGAATAGGGGAAGAATAAGGCCATTCGGCCCATCAAGCCTACTCTGCTATTCAATCATGGCTGATCTATCTCTCCCTCCTAACCCCATTCCCCTGCCTTCTCCCCCATAACCTCTGACACCCGTACTAATCGAGAATCTAGCTATCTCTGCCTTAAACATATCCACTGACTTGGCCTCCACAGCCTTCTGTGGCAAAGAATTCCACAGATTCACCACCCTCTGACTAAATAAATTTCCCCTCATCTACTTCGTAAAAGAACGTCCTTTAATTCTGAGGCTGTGACCTCTTGTCCTAGACTCTCCCACGGGTGGAAACGTCCCCTCCGCATGCACTCTATCCGAGACTTTCACTATTCTGTAAGTTTCAATGAGGTCCCCCCTCATTTTTCTAAACTCCAGCGAGTGCAGGCCCAGTGCCGACAAACGCTCGTCATGGGTTAACCTACAAGTGATGGTTCAAAGGCTGCTCTTTGAGATTGGTCTATTATTGTCATAATATTATTGTATATTAGGAGTGAAAAATGTTGCCTTGAATGCTACACAATCCAATCATATCATCGACACAAAATGCTGGAGTAACCCGGTAGGTCAGGAAGCATCTGTGGAGGCAATCTGTAGGTGACGTTTCGGGTCGGGACCCTTCTTCACTCTGAACAAGGGTCCCAACTAGAATCGTGACCTATCCATGTTCTCCAGAGACGCTGCCTGACCCGCTGAGTTACTCCAGCATTTGTGTCTATCTTTGGGTTAAACCAGCATCTGCGGTTCCTTTCTATTACAAACCAGACCAGAACTTGGTATAATCAAGCCAAACGCAGGGACAACAGGAAATATATATAGAGAGGAATATAGCAGAGTGCAGGAAATAGTGTTGCCGTGTTGCTGTAACACAAAGTTATATGTTTAAATGAAGTCTGAAGGGCCTCAATGTGAGGGGGATCATACTTGGGTTCTGAACAGTCTCTTCCGCGAGCATTCGACCCATCAAGTCTACTCCGCCATTCAACCATGGCTGATCTCTCGTTCCCTCTCGACCCCATTCTCCTGCCTTCTCCCCGTAACCCCTGACGGCCTCAATGGTCTGAGCGCAGCAGGGAAGAAGCTGCAGAAACAAGGGACTGCAACTGAAGGCGCAAAGTGCAGGAGTAACGCGGCGGGTCGGGCAGCATCTCTGGAGAATGGGTGGGTGACGTTTCAGGCTGGGACCTTTCTTCAGTGTGGTGGCGCTCTTGTATCTGGCCATTTGCGGTACCCAGTGCTAACATTGGCCCATTCGCCGCTTCATCTTGGGTTTAAGGGTGCAAGGGACTAAATGGGAAGGAAGACACTGGGGTGGCATGGTGTTGCTCAGCGGTAGAATCACTGCATTACAGCGCCTGCAGCGCCAGAGACCCAGGTTCGATCCCGACTACGGGTGCTGTCTGTACGGAGTTTGTCCGTTCTCCCCGTGACCCCCCGACAAATGTCACTGTTCCCTTGCTGGTGCTTCTGACAATTAAACATGGACTTGATGTACTCCTTCACTCAGCCCTTTGCATTGTGTCAAACTTTTCTTTCCAGCGAATCCAGTTCCTGGTTTGGTCCCCCCCCCCTTCCCCCCCCCCCCCCCCCCCTTCCCCCCCCCCCCCCCCCCCCCCCCCCCCCCCCCCCCCCCCCCCCCCCCCCCCCCCCCCCCCCCCCCCCCCCCCCGAGCATAGGTTCTAGGAGAAGAATTAGACCATTCAGCCCATCTAGTCCACTTCGCCACACAATCATGGCTGATCTATCTTTCCCTCTCAACCCCACTCTCCCGCCTTCTCCCCATAACCCCCGACAAATGTGCCGATCAGGAATATCTTCCTGAAAGAGGTTTCCCATTCAAGGTGGCCCATCAGCAGTGGCTTCTGATCCTGCACCAATCCCTCGGTAGTTCATGATGTTCTCCAGGACTGATACCCCACCCTCGTCACCCCACTAGTTCCACTGTTCCCATCCCTGTGTCCCTTCCTTTATCACCTCTTCCCCAGCAGGCAATGGACCATTGTGGGCTCCACCCTTCCCTGGTCATCTATTGCCAGCCCTCATTTGTTCTGGCCCTTTCTTACCTCCAGTTCCCACCTTTCAATGTGAGGAAGGGTTCCGACCTTAAAACGTCGCCCACCCTTTCTCTCCAGAGATGCTGCCTGTCCCGCTGAGTTGCCCCAGCACTGTGTGTCTATTAATTCCCTCCTCGCTGTTTTCGGCAAAGCTGGGCGATGAGAGGCAGGCACTCGGGAGGGCGGCAGAGGCAGGTTCTCTGGATGCTTTCAAGAGAGAGCTAGATCGGGCTCTTAAAAATAGCGGAGTCAGGGGATATGGGGAGAAGGCAGGAACGGGGTACTGATTGGGGATGATCAGCCATGATCACATTGAATGGCGGTGCTGGCTCGAAGGGCCAAATGGCCTACTCCTGCACCTATTGTCTATTGTCTATTGAACTGGCCCTGACTGGGATGACAAGTGAGCGGTAGAGTCGCTGCCCCGGGTTCGATCCTGACCTCGGGTGCCTGCCGTCTGCGTGTGGAGGTCGCACCTTCCCCCTGTGCCCGCGTGGGTTTCCCAATGACGTGGAGGTTTGTCGGTTCGTTGGCCTTCTGCAAATTGCCCCCATTGTGCTGGGAGTGGACGAGAACATGGGATAACATAGAACTAGTGTGAACACCGGGCGATCGATAGTCAGTGCGGACTGAAGGGCATGTATCCAAGCTGTATCTTGCAACCCATCAAGAGTTGACCTATGCAGTGTTGACACTCCGTTATACACTGGCTGCCTGTGAGCGCGATGCATGCAATAAATGCTGCAGCAACTGCAGTTTTCCTTCTGAGTGGAGTATCGGACTGCTTTCTATCTCTGTGTCAGTTCATGGTTGATATAACGGAAGGCAGTGGAGGCCAGTTCACTGGATGTTTTCAAGAGAGTAAAGGGCCTGTCCCACTATACGAGTTTACCCAAGAGCTCTCCCGAGTTTAAAAAAAAAAAAATCAAACTCGTGGGAAGCACGTAGAATGTACGTCGGAGCTTGGGGACGTCTCTTAGCGGCTCGTAACGCTAACGGCAGGTACTCGGGGAAACGCCGTAAGCTCGCGAAGATTTTTCAACATGTTGAAAAATGTCCACGAGAGCCCCGAGTACCTACGAGTGGCCATTACTGTAATTCTCCGAGTTCGAATCAGGGGAAACTCGGGAGAACTCTAGAATTACCTCGTGCAGTGGGACAGCCCCTTTAGATAAGCTCTTCGGGCTAATGGAATCGAGGGATGTGGGGGGAAAAAGCAGGAACTGGGTACTGATTTTGGACGATCGGCCATGATCATACTGGATGGGCTCGAAGATCGAAGGGCCGAATGGCCTACTCCTGCACTTATTTTTAATGTTTCCATGATTCATACCTAACAGACCTTTTTTTTTTTCCTTCGTGCCACATCTCCAGTTTCCACCCCTCCACTCTCAGTCTGAAGAAGGATCCCGGCCCGAAACGTCTCCCATCCTTTTCCTCCAGAGATGCCACCTGACCTGACCCGCTGAGTTACTCCAGCACTTTGTGTCAGTTATGCCTGAGAGAAATGGGCCCGTTGGCCCATCTAGTCTTTGCTGGCCACCAAGCACCCATTGACCCCATTTTCCCATCATCTATCCCCAGATTCTATCATTTACCTACATATAGAAACATAGAAACATAGAAAATAGGTGCAGGAGGAGGCCATTCGGCCCTTCGAGCCAACACCGCCATTCATTGTGATCATGGCTGATCGTCCCCTATCAATAACCCGTGCCTGCCTTCTCCCCATATCCCTTGACTCCACTAGCCCCTAGAGCTCTATCCAACTCTCTCTTAAATCCATCCAGTGACTTGGCCTCCACTGCCCTCTGTGGCAGGGAATTCCATAAATTCACAACTCTCTGGGTGAAAATGTTTTTTCTCAGCTCAGTCTTAAATGGCCTCCCCTTTATTCTAAGACTGTGGCCCCTGGTTCTGGACTCGCCCAACATTGGGAACATTTTTCCTGCATCTAGCTTGTTCAGTCCTTTTATAATTTTATATGTTTTTTAAGATCCCCCCCTCATCCTTCTAAACTCCAGTGAATACAAGCCTAGTCTTTTCAATCTTTCCTCACATGACAGTCCCGCCATCCCAGGGATCAATCTGGTGAACCTACGCTGCACTGCCTCAATCACAAGGATGTCCTTCCTCAAATTAAGAGACCAAAACTGTACACAATACTCCAGCTGTACATAATGTTAATGGCAATTTGCAGTGGCCAATTAACCTATGGCAGGAAACTAAAACACCTTGAAGAGATCCACTGGATCTCTGGCTTGGATCATGGGATGTTAGGGTTGGGACTGGGTGGCTGGGTCCTTTGGGTAGCAGGTTAGATTAGTTTGGAGATACAGCGCGTAAACGGGCCCCTGGGCCCACTGAGTGCGCGCCGACCAACGCGGTCCACGCGGTCACGGTGAGAACGTGCAAACTCCGTACGTACAAGCCTGTACGTCTTTGGAATGTGGGAGGGAACTGGAGCTCCCGGAGAAAGCCTCCGGCAGGGATAAGGTGCTAACTCCGTACAGACAAGCACCCGTGGTCGGGATCGAACCCGGCGCTGTAAGGCAGCGACTCTACCGCTGCGCCGCCAGTGGTCGAAGTTATCCTTGCTAACCTCACTGACCTTAACCTGCGCGTTGAATATATTGGAGGTAGACACAAGTGCTGGAGAAACTCAGCGGGTGCAGCAGCATCTACGGGGCGCAGGCAAATGGGCAACGTTTCGGGCCGAAAATAAATTGGAGCCTGCTGGAATATCGTTTCAGCAGCAGAGACGGACCTCCTCCTGTCTCCCTCCTGCCTGCCTGACTCGCGTGATCATTGTTTATGAATGAACCAGGAACCTCAGTGTGACAGTCTTGGCTAGTGTGCAGTTCAGGAGCTGGTAACTGGTTCCCCTCCCTCCCACTCTGGCTCCGTGCCCACTGAACACGGTTATAGCATTCACTCAGTCAGCGTTCATCTTGAGGCTTGTTCAATTTGGGGTCTGCACAGAATGAATTCCCCACAGTTAATGGGAAAACAAATAAAATACTTGAATTACTCCCGGGCCCCTCAGTGCTCTCTCACACTGGTTTCCACGCGGTGCGGACGCAAGGAACTGCAGATGCTGGGATCTTGAGCAACACATAAAAAGCTGGAGGTTCAGCACGGTGGCGCAGCTGCCTTACACCACCAGAGACCCAGGTTCGATTCTGACTACGGCTGCTGCCTGTACGGAGTTTGTACGTTCTCCCTGTGACCACGTGGGTTTTCTCCGGGCGCCCCGGTTTCCACCCACACTCCAAAGACGTACAGGTTTGTAGGTTAATTTGACTTCTGTAAAATTGTGAATTGTCCCTAGTGTATAGGATAGTGATCGCTGGTCGGCAGGGCCTTGTTGGGCCTCACTAAGGGCCTGTTTCCACGCTGTATCTATAAAGTCTAAACTCAGCGAGTCAAGCTGGGAATGGACAAATAACTGATCAGTCCAACGAGAGGTCCAAATGTCATCTGTCAATTCCCTCCGCAGATGCTGCCTGACACACAAATAGTGAAAGGCCTGGATAGGAAAGGATGGTTCCACTAGTGGGAGACTCTAGGACTAAAGGTCACAGCCTCAGAATTAAACGACGTTCCTTTAGGAAGGAGATGAGGAAGAATTTCTTTAGTCAGTGGGTGGTGAATCTGTGGAATTCTCTGCCACGGAAGGCTGTGGAGGCCAAGTCAGTGGATATCTTTTAAGGCAGAAATAGCTAGATTCTCGATTAGTTCAGGTGTCGGAGGTTATGGGGAGAAGGCAGGAGAATGGGGTTAGGAGGGAGAGATAGATCAGCCATGATTGGATGGTGGAGTAGACTTGATGGGCCGAATGGCCTAATTTAAGTTGGATAGAGCTCTAGGGGCGAGTGGAATCAAGGGATACGGGGAGAAGGCAGGAGAATGGGGTTAGGAGGGCCATGATTAAATGATGGAGTAGACTTGGCCTAGTTCTTACGACCTTCTTCCAGCAGTTTGTGTTGTATATATGCTCTGTGCTTGTCTTTGCATTTGCATCACTAATGTCAGATGTGGGGAAGATTGGACTAAACTAGAGTGTGAATCACCTGCCAACAGGCAGGCGGCCCAGTGGAAGTGTCCCACCCTTCCGCAGGAGACGGACCAGCAGCTGCTGGAGGGGTCACGGTTCCTCCAGGGCGCTCCCGACTCATCTCTAGTCACTTCCCAATCCACATGGATAATCATCACACCCAGCCTTTGTTGACGCAACCCAGCGTAAATTGGTTCCGCGTTTCCGTACAGGAATTCCTTGCAGGGATCGAAAACTAAAGGATGTAGGTTAATGGGGGGGGGGGGGGGGGGGGGGGGGGGGGGGGATAGTTTTAATGGGAATCTTATCTGAGGGGTAACTCTTTTACAAGAAGGATGGTGGGTGTATGGACCAAGATGCCGGAGCGGGTAGTTGAGGCAGGGACTATCACGACGTTTATGAAACATTCGTACATGGGTCAGATACTGAAGGCTGTAGAAGTTTGCCACAGAAGGCTGTGGAGGCCAAGTCAGTGGATATGTTTAAGGCAGAGATAGATAGATTCTCGATTAGTACAGGTGTCAGGAGGGAGAGATAGATCAGCCTTGATTGGATGGTAGAGTAGACTTGATGGGCTGAATGGCCTAATTTAAGTTATATAGAGCGCTAGTGGAATCAAGGGATATGGGGAGAAGGCAGGCACGGGTTATTGTTTGGGGACGATCAGCCATGATCACAATGAACGGCGGTGCTGGCTCGAAGGGCCGAATGGCCTCCTCCTGCGCCTATTGTCTATGTAACTCCTATTCCTCATGACCATATGACCTGATGAGAGGTTTAGAGGGATGTGGGTCAAAACGCAGGCAGGTGCGACTAGTGTAGATGGGGCACGTTGGCCGGTGTGAGCAGGTTGGGCCGGAGGGCCTGTTTCCACGCTGTATCACTCTAGGAGTGGGCACACTGCAGAATCCTTGGCCCTGGTAGAACATCGAGAATGTTGCCAGGGGAATCGGGAGGGGATTGGCCGGCTGGGACTTTAATTCCTTGGACCACCAGAGGCTGAGAGCTAGTCTCACAGAGCTGTGTAAATTCACGAGGGGACTAGAAAGGGTGAATGAACGCAAAAATCTTTTACCCAGAGTTGGGGGAATCAAGAACCAAAGCTTGTAGGTTCAAGGTGAGGGGGGGGGGGGGGGGGGGGGGGGGGGGGGGGATAGATTTGTTCAGGTACATTTGGACATGGACATTTGGACTGGTACAAAGATGGGAAAGAGGGATATCGGCCAAACGTGGGCAAATTGGGCCGAAGGGCCTGCTTAGGTGCTGGATGACTCCTTGATGTGACGGTAGAGATACATATCTTGATGTGCTGTAGAGATACATATCTTCCTGCCTCACAAAGGGGACCAGGGTTCTATACTCTGGAGCTTCAGCTCACCGTAAACCCCTTTGCATCTTCCTACTACAGTTTTTTTTTTTCCGGTATTGTTTACCAGATGTGACTGTGTGTGGCTTGGTGGTGGGGTAGATGTGGCCATTCCAGAGAGACGGCACTGTTTAAATAAAAAAACCCCAGCTGGTCCAGCTGCAGTTGCCGGCAAGATAGTGTCGTCCTGCTTCAGAATGAGTCACTGGGATTTGTTGATTCCATCGAAATGTCCGTCTTAAGTGGACCTCGGGCTGGATTCCCTCTCCTAAATGGCCGAGCCCTGCGGCCCGGAGAGAAGGGTCGAACACGAGGGAATGTCAGGGGTCGGAGGTGGACAAATACGGCCCCGTGGCACAGCGGTAGAGTTGCCGCCTTCCAGCGCTCGCAGCGCCAGAGACCTGGGTTCGATCCCGACTACAGGTTCAATAGACAATAGGTGCAGGAGTAGGTCATTCGGCCCTTCGAGCCAGCACTGCCATTCAATATGGCTGATCATCCCCAATCAGTACCCCGTTCCTGCCTTCTCCCCATATCCCCTGACTCCGCTATTTTTAAGAGCCCTATCCAGCTCTCTCTTGAAAGCATCCAGAGAACCTGCCTCCA
Source organism: Okamejei kenojei (assembly GCA_035221665.1). Taxonomy (NCBI): domain Eukaryota; kingdom Metazoa; phylum Chordata; class Chondrichthyes; order Rajiformes; family Rajidae; genus Okamejei; species Okamejei kenojei. The sequence continues at coordinate 11,849,945 of CM069168.1, forward strand.
CCGCCCTCCGAGGCAGAGAATTCCACTGACTCACCATGCAGCCACAGGTTCGTACTACAGAACGTACGGAGTTTGTACGTTCTCCCCCTGACCTGCGTGGGGATCTTCAATTTCCTCCCACACTCCAAAGACCCACAGGCTCGCAGATGTATTGGCTTGGTATAAAATGCAAATTGTCCCTGGTGTGTGTCGGGCAGTGTTAACGTGTGTGTGGGTCGGTGGGCTGAAGGGCCTGTTTCCACGCTGTGTCTCTAAGCTGAAGGAAACTTTTAAAAAGCAAAGGTGGGTGGGTGTGGGTACAATAAGTCTACAGAAGAAAGGTTCATTGGAACTACTGTATTGGGGAGGCTGGAAAATCTGGCTGTGGGAATGGGGAAGAGAAGATAGGGTCATACAGCACGGAAATCAGGACCTTTGGCCCATCTAGTCCATACCAACCAAGCGGCCCCATCCATTTGCGCCCGTTTGGCCATGCCCCCTCTAAATCTTAGAAGCAAAGAACGGCCGATCTTGCTTTACCCAAAAGGACTCAAAGTGCTGGAGTAATTTAGCGGGTCAGGCAGCATCTCCGGAGAACATGGAGAGGTGACGTTTCGGGTCGGGTCCCGACCCGAAACGTCACCTATCCACGTTCTCCAGGTTTGCTGCCTGACCCGCTGAGTTACTCCCAACCACTTTGTGACACTCCAAACCTTTTCTATCTCTGTACCTATCCCGAAGATAGACACAGGGCGCTGGAGTAACTCAGCGGGTTGGGCAGAATCTCTGGAGAAAAATGATGGGTGGAATTTATGGGTCTGAGGTTCCCGGAGGTTTTTGTCAGTCTCCCTAATGGTGGAAAGTGGTTTCCGTTTTAGAAATCGGTCATTTTTTTTAGTCGAAGCCGGTTGCGATGCTAGTTGAAGGTGGTTGCCGGAGGACAAAAACCTCCGGGTACCGCACGGAAACCTTGGGTGGGGCGCAAAGTCTCCAGAGGTTTCCGTTCAGGTCTCCTAAGTGGGACAGGGGCATTACTCCAGCACTTGGTCTATTTTCCGCCTCTGGTTCTTGATTTCCCCCTCCCTTGGTAAAAGATTCTGCATTTGCCCCATCTATCCCCATCATCATTTGACCCATCGTACGCAAGATTCCACGTCAATCTCCTGCGCTCCAAGGATGAAAGTCCTATTATAGTCCTGGTGTATGGAAGTGGGAGAGGTTGCGCTGGCATCTCCATGGGAAAGACTCCTCTTGAACGTATCCTGTTGGTTTGCTAATTGCATGGAGGAAATGGCGCTTCAATGCTGGTGTCTGTGTGTGTGTCTCGTTTACAACTGATGGGTCGGAAGGAACTGCAGATGCTGGTTTAAACCGAAGATTTAACACTGGGGAAGGGTCTCGACCCGAAACGTCACCCGTTCCTCCCCTCCAGAGATGCTGCCTGTCCCGCTGAGTCACTCCAGATTTTTTGAGCCTAACTGTTGTGGTAACAGATGCCCATCCAGAAACCTGACACACAGCCACACTGCTTATGTAAGCGGCCTAGCCTTGCCGACTCAGGATCAGCGCGGAACATTTTCCAAAACACTCAATGATCTTTCTGCATCATTGCTGACATCCCAGCATTCCCGCCTCCAGCTTTCTCATGTTGGGAAAACTGATTTCCCGGTTGATAGTGCCATCACTGCTGATCTCCAACAGATGAATCTTGTGCTCTTTGAACCTCCCTCGTATGTTCTGTGTTGCGTGACCAAGCTGGCTTCAATCCTCCTCCGACGCTATCATCTTTCATCTTTGTTTCCAAGCCAGAAGCATCGCCTTCCGCCTCTCCTGTGTTAACTTTATTCACAGGCCAGTCTGACGAAGGGTCTCGACCCAAATCGTCACCTATCCATATTCTTACCTTTGTTTAGAGATACATCATAGAAAAAGGCCCTTCAGCCCACCGTGTCCGCACTGACCAGCGATCCCCGCACACATATTCGGGGCAATTTACATTTATACCAAACCGATTAACCTACAAACCCGTACGTCTTTGGAGTGTGGGAGGAAACCGAAGATCTCGGAGATGGCCGTGAATAGAACGTACAAACTCCGTACAGACAGCACCCGTAGTCCGGATTGAACCCGGGACTCTGGCGCTGTGAAGCAGCAACTCTACCACTATACCACCCTGCTCCAGAGATGTTGCCTGAGTTGATTTGGGCTCAGTTACTCCGGCACGTTGTATCTTTTCATGTAAACCTGCATCTGCAGTTCCTTCTTGAACGAGGCAATGTCAAATACGCGAGGAGATTGTTTTAAGGCGAGCGGGGAGAGTTTAAAGGACGTGTGGAGGAAGGAACCGCAGGTGCTGGTTCAGACCGAAGATGGATGCAAAGTGCTGGAGCGACTCCAGCTTTTGGTGTCTGTCGGATGTGTTTCACCAACCCTCTGCTGCCCTTGTGCTTCTGGTTGCTGGAGGCCATGGGTTTGGATGGCGCTGTCAAAGGATTACAACGTTCAGATGCACGTTGGCAATGGTTTGGATGTTTTTGTGGTCTCATGTCTTTTATCCAACTGTATTTAATTAGAATATTTCATTTGCAGAGCTATCAGAACATGTGTCTCTTGATTTTTATGAGTGCCATCGAGCATTTTAGCATGTTACTGCACTCTCATGCCAATCTCTTGCATTCATCTTCCATTTTAAGGGCACCTTTGGCCTCCTCTTATAGTCTTGCGCTCTTTAGACTCTGGAGATATTTCTTTTATAACCTCTTTTATAACAAGAGGAATCGAATATAGGAGCAAAGAGGTCCTTCTGCAGTTGTACAGAGCCCTAGTGAGACCACACCTGGAGTATTGTGTGCAGGTTTGGTCCCCTAATTTGAGGAAGGACATTCTTGCTATTGAGGGAGTGCAGCGTAGGTTTACAAGGTTAATTCCCGGGATGGCGGGACTGTCATATGCTGAGGGAATGGTGTGGCTGGGCTTGTACACTCTGGAGTTTTGAAGGATGAGAGGGCATCTCATTGAAAGATTGTTAAGGGCTTGGACATGCTAGAGGCAGGAAACATGTTCCTGATGTTGGGGGAGTCCAGAACCAGGGGCCACAGTTTAAAAATAAGGGGTAAGCCATTTAGAACGGAGACGAGGAAACACTTTTTCTCACAGAGAGTTGTGAGTCTGTGGAATTCTCTGCCTCAGAGGGTGGTGGAGGCAGGTTCTCTGGATGCTTTCAAAAGAGAGCTAGATAGGGCTCTTAAAAATAGCGGAGTCAGGGGATATGGGGAGAAGGCAGGAACGGGGTACTGATTGGGGATGATCAGCCATGAACGGGGTACTGATTGGGGATATCAGGCCCTTGATAGCCACGGGGAAGAAGGATCTCCTGTGGCGTTCTGTCCTGCATCTTGGTGGAACCAGTCTGTTGCTGAAGGTGTTCCTCGGGTTAACCTGGAATGCTAGAGTAGCTGAAGATTCGGTTTAAACCAACGTCCGCAGTTCCCTTCCCCTCACATTCTGGGGTAACTCAATGATTCAATGATACTTTATTGCCACATGTACCTTGGTACAGTAAACAACCCTGTAAAATCACCCAGGCAAGTTCACAAGTGTCGCCTAGCTCCGACAGCCGACAGAGCGGCAAACGTTCACCAGAGGCTGCCATCCACTGGCTGCCCCTATCCCGTGCAAACTCCGTACAGCCAGCGCCCGCAGCCGGGATTGAACCCTGGCCCCCGGCACTGCAAGGCAGCAGCTCTACCCCCTACGCCAGAGTGGAATTCTCGGCCACAGAAGGCAGTGTTGGCCAATTCACTGGAGGTTTTCAAGAGAGAGTTCGCCTTAGCTCTTGGGGCTAACGGAATCAAGGGGGTTGGGGAGAAAGCAGGATCGGGGTACTGATTGAGGATGATCAGCCACCATCATATAGATTGGCGGTGCTGGGTCCTGCACCTATTTTCTATGTGCCGCCCTTCAGTTGTCTGCAGTACTAAACCACGCTGCACACTCAGACACCTCAGCCGTAGCATCAGCAAAGGACTGGCTCAACTCCCTGAAGCTACGTGAAATGTAAGACCAGCCCAAGTCAATTACAATGTGGATTATCTCAAGTTCAAGTGTGTTGAACACCGAATATGTACACCGGATACGGACGGGAACAATGACATCCTGGCTGGCCCCTGCTTTACGGGTACAGTGGCGCGGCGCTGGAGACCCGGGTTTGATCCTGACTGCCTACGGCTGCTGTTTGTACGTTCTCCCCGTGACCTCCTGAATTTTCTCCGGTTTTCTTCCACACTCCACGCACACAGGGTTGGAGTACCTCAAAAAGGTCAGGTCTTAGTAAAAGGGGGATGAAAAATTGTCGAGTCGGTAAATTCCTTTTGCGTGATAAATAGACTCAGCATGTACTCGCTGGAATTTAGAAGACTGAGGGGGGGGTCTTATAGACTTACGCAATTCTTAAGGGGTTGGCCAGGCTAGATGCAGGAAGATTGTTCCCGATGTTGGGGAAGTCCAGAACAAGGGGTCACAGTTCAAGGATAAGGGGGAAGTCTTTTAGGACCGAGATGAGAAAGTCATTTTTCACACAGAGAGTGGTGAGTCTGTGGAATTCTCTGCCACAGAAGGTAGTTGAGGCCAGTTCATAGAATCATCGAATCATCGAAAATAGGTGCAGGAGTAGGCCATTCGGCCCTTCGAGCCTGCACCGCCATTCAATATGATCATGCCTGATCATCCAATTCAGTATCCTGTACCTGCCTTCTCTCCATACCACCTGATCCCTTAAGCCACAAGGGCCACATCCAAATCCCTCTCAAATATAGCCAATGAACTGGCCTCAACTACCTTCTGTGGCAGAGTACTCCACAGACTCACCACTCTCTGTAGGAAAAAAGATCTTCTCATCTCGGTCCTAAAAGACTTCCCCCTTATCCTTAAACTGTGACCCCTTATTCTGGACTTCCCCAACATCGGGAACAATCTTCCTGCATCTAGCCTGTCCAACCCCTTAAGAATTTTGTAAGTCTCTATAAGATCCCCCCCTCAATCTCCTAAATTCCAGCGAGTACAAGCCACGTCTATCCAGTCTTTCTTCATTTGGAAGTCCTGCCATCCCAGGAATCAGTCTGGTGAACCTTCTCTGTACTCCCTCTATGGCAAGATTGTCTTTCCTCAGATTAGGAGACCAAAACTGTACGCAGTTCATTGGCTATATTTAAGAGGGAGTTAGATGTGGCCCTTGTGGCTAAAGGGATCAGGGGGTATGGAGAGAAGGCAGGTACAGGATACTGAGTTGGATGATCAGCCAGGATCATATTGAATGGCGGTGCAGGCTCGAAGGGCTGAATGGCCTACTCCTGCACCTATTTTCTATGTTTCTATGTAAGAACTTCATTGTTCTGCCTGGGACATCTGACAACAAAATACTCTTGACTCTCTATTCTTTAGATTTATAGAACATTTTAAAATTATATAATCCTCTGAGGATTGCGTTTATAAAGCTGTTGCACTGCTACAAGGAAGAATGCAATTGTTCCATTTCAGTACATACTGCAGCAAGATACTCTTGACTTGTTCTGCTTGATCCCGTGGCCTTTGGCTCGAGGGTGAGTGGGTTGGGGCGCATAGCTAAACTGGCAAGAACTTAAACAAGAACCTTTTATCAGTCTCGAGTAAATGCGGTAATTGTTTCGGTCAGTTGTGACGCCGGTTCTGCTGCCGGGGTACAGGGCGAATATTGAATCTGTCCAAGTGATAATGCAACTGGATTATAACTCACTCAACATTTAATAAATGTCAAAGGCACAATTAAGTTGGAGATGAATCTAATCAGGCATTTGATTGCTTTTTGCAAAACAAAGAGTTGGACGTGGGGATGAATCGTGAGCTGGGATCTAAGCTGTGTTCAGGGAGGCTAGACACAGGGAAATGCGTCTCCACAAGGGCTCGAGGGTCTGAGATTCCACCCCGCAAAGTTTTCAAAAAAGGATGTTTAGACCAAAGATCCTACAGCGAGCAAGATAGACCACTCGACGAAAAAGGCGTAGTACGGTCATGGGCAGATTCGCGGGTAATTTTCGGCCCCAGTTCCGTAAGCAAAGATTCTATTGCGGAGACGGAAGCCGGTTACGGGAACATCCTCGTAAAAATCAAAGTTATTTGGTCAAAATCTTCTCTTCATTTTCAGCATTATAATTTATTAACACAAACTGTTCCCCCGCAACGTTGATTACGCTGCGACCGGGTCGGGTCCGGTTACGGAAATGGATGGAAAAAAGGCCCACGTTCCGCTCCGTTGCGTACTACGCGTCGGCCCATTGCATTTAGCAGGAGTGGTCTATCTTGCTCCACTATAGGATCTTTGGTTTAGACATGCAGAGATACAGCGTGAAAACAGGCTCTCCCGACCAGCGAACACCCCGTACACTAGCATTATCCTACACGCACTAGGGACAACTTACCGTTTTTATCCAAGCCAATTAGGCTACAAAGCTGTACGTCTTTGGAGCGCGGTGAGGAACCGGAGCACCTGGAGAAAACCCACGTGGTCACGGGGGGAGCGTGCAAACTCCGTACAGGCAGCACCCGGAGTCGGGATCGAACCCGGGTCTCTGGTGCTGTGCAGCGCCCGCCCCAAAATGCGGGGCAGGTTTTTTATGCAGAGAGTGATTGTTGCCCGAATGCCCCGTGAGTGGCAGTGGAGGCAGATATGATGGTGGCGTTTAAGAGGCCTCAAGACAGGCACATGGATGCATGGGGAATGGATCACGTGCAGGCAGGTGCGATTGGTTTATCTTGACACTGTGTCCCACACACAACTGTTGTGGGCCGGAGGGCCTGTTCCTGTGCTGGCATTGGGGGTTGCACCAACTATCAACAGACCCAATTGTATCGCGTACAGTTTTGGGCTCCTAATCTGAGGAAAGACATTCTTGCCATAGAGGGAGTGCAGAGAAGGTTCACCAGACTGATTCCTGGGATGGCAGGACTTCCATATGAAGAAAGACTCGGCTTGTACTCGCTAGAATTTAGAAGATTGAGGGGGGATCTTATAGAAACTTACAGAATTCTTAAGGGGTTGGACAGGATAGATGCAGGAAGATTGTTCCCAGTGTTGGGGAAGTCCAGAACAAGGGGTCATAGTTTAAGGATAAGGGGGAAATCTTTTAGGACCGAGATGAGAAAAACATTTTTCGCACCGGGAGTGGTGAATCTGTGGAATTCTCTGCCACAGAAGGTAGTTGAGGCCAGTTCATTGGCTATATTTAAGAGGGAGTTAGATGTGGCCCTTGTGGCTAAAGGGATCAGGGGGTATGGAGAGAAGGCAGGTACAGGATACTGAGTTGGATGATCAGCTTTAATCATATTGAATGGCGATGCAGGCTCGAAGGGCCGAATGGCCTACTCCTGCACCTATTTTCTATGTTTCTATTAGGGTAATTGGAGATAGACGCAAAATGCTGGAGTAAGTCAGCGGGTAAGGCAGGATCACTGGAGAAAAAGGATGGGTGACATTTCGGGTCGAGACCCTTCTTCAGAGATTCTTCTCCCATCCTTTTGCTCCAGAGATGCTGCCTGACCCGCTGAGTTACTCCAGCACTGTGTGTCTTATCTTTAATTGTACCTCTGTGCTGACTTAGAGCACATTTGAAAGCTGGTCAACAAAATACCCCTTTCATAATCTTTAAGAAGGAACTGCAGATGCTTGAGAATCGAAGGGGGACAAAAGTGCTGGAGAAACTCAGCGGGTGCGGCAGCATCTATGGAGCGAAGGAAATGGGCAACGTTTCGGGACGAAACCCTTCTTCAGACTGATCAGTCAGACTGAATCTCATCAGACTGAAGAAGGGTTTTGGGACGAAACGTTGCCTATTTCCTTCGCTCCATAGATGCTGCCGCACCCGCTGAGTTTCTCCAGCACTTTTGTCTACCCCTTTCATAATCGTGTGCTTCACAGTTAAGCAGCTGGATCTCCACCCTGCGTCCAACCTCAGACTGGCTACGAGCGAAAAGGGGCCCCATGCGGTTGTCAGGGGGGACTTGCTCTGTGCCCGATCTTTCCTTTGATCCTTATCTCCAATATTTAGTTTTTCCTAAGTTTTTAAAAGATTTCCTATCAAAACACTAGAATTAAAACGTTATCCATCTTGTTCAGGAGGCAGTCCAGCCCCAGCCGTTCCCCACAAAGTACCACGCGCTCCCTCTCCGTGAACACACGAATGAGTTACTCCAGCATTTGTGTCGATCTTTCGTTTAAACCAGTTCTTTCCTACACCATCTGCAGTTCCTTCCCACACAATAGACAATAGGTGCAGAAGTAGGCCATTCGGCCCTTCGAGCCAGCACCGCCATTCACTGTGATCATAGCCGATCATCCCCAATCAGTACCCCGTTCCTGCCCTCTCCCCATATCCCTGACTCCGCTATCTTCAAGAACTCTCTTGAAAGAATCCAGAGAATTCATAGAATCATAGAAAATAGGTGCAGGAGTAGGCCATTCGGCCCTTCGAGCCTGCACCGCCATTCAATATGATCATGGCTGATCATCCAACTCAGTATCCTGTACCTGCCTTCTCTCCATACCCCCTGATCCCTTTAGCCACAAGTGCCACATCTAACTCCCTCTTAAATATAGCCAATGAAGTGGCCTCAACTACCTTCTGTGGCAGAGAATTCCACGGATTCACCACTCTCTGTGTGATAAATGATCTTCTCATCTCAGTCCTAAAAGACTTCCCCCTAAAGGTATTGGCCTCCACTGCCCGCTGAGGCAGAGAACTCCGCAGATTCACAACCCTCGGTGTGAAAACGTTTTTCCTTACTTTCTGAATACATCGAATGTAGCTGTTAAAAAAACCTCTCACAAAGAAATACTTATCACAGGAGAGCCCGACTGAATGGACATCACAATGGACATTTATAACATGGAAAAAAATAACAGCATGTGTTAACTTTAAACTGGATTTATTTGTGTCATGCTGGGAAAATTGGGTTAATTATGTAACCCCTCATAGGCCAGATTTTATTTTTACAAATGTTTTGATTGTAGGGTAAAGAAAGGATCACTCCCTAAGTGTTCGTAGTTTTTATTGTGTTCTTGTTTCTATATTTGTTGTACAAATCTCAAAAAGAGGCAATTCAAGACAAACATTTGTGGATGATGTATACATATAGTATTATACCTGAAACCCGTTATATGGAAATGTGTTTGCTGTGGAAAGAGTATATTAAAAAGACATTTTAAAAGTTTTTCCTCATCTCCGTTCTAAATGGCCTACCCCTTATTCTTAAACTGTGGCCACTGGTTCTGGACTCCCCCAACATCAGGCACATCTTTCCTGCCTCTGGCGAGTCCAATCCCTTAATAATCCTATATGTCTCAACAAGATGCCCTCTCACCCTGCAGTTCCTCATCCTACACGTCTGCAGTTCCTTCCTCCACATGGAAGAAGCCAGACCAATGGCCACCATGCTTGGAGCTTCACCAACTCAGCAAGGTCTGACAATCTAACACAGTATTCTTCCATGGTCTCCAACATCTCGTAGCTGTCTCTTATCCCTAGCCAGTCTGAGGAAGGGTGTGGAGCCGAAACATCACCCATTCCTTCTCTCCAGTGTAAACCAGCATCTGCACTTCCTTCCCACACAAATACACTCTAAGATTGCCTGAGCTAGCTTCGCAGTGAGCTCTGACCTACTACGGAGACATTAATCTTATCAATCTGGGCTAAAGTCAGATTTTATTTTTATCGACTGGTTTGGTCAATCTCCTTAATGGATTAATTAAATGTAAGGACACAGGCAGGAAGCCAGAAGCATCTGAGGCAATGAGGCTTTGCCTTCAAGAGCTGCCTGGGTGACTAAGCAGAGACCCTAGCCTTTATTGACAAAAGAGTTGATTTGTAATCACTTCTAGCCCACTGGTATGGTACAGTACTTTATTTATCACATGATACCGAGGTACAGTGCAATTCATTTTTGTACTTAAGTGTACGTAAACACTTAGATACATATTAGGTAGGCATCTCAGATTCAGTACTAGTTTATAGCAGGAGTAGACAGAGACAGTGTACAGGGTCGCCAGTTTGTGGTGCCATGTTCCAGTCCCAGTTGCAAGTGCAGGGATCTTGACCTGGCCATGAAGGTCTGTTGTCCAGGCGGCGTTGCAGTGTCGGCCTGGCCAAGCGTAGCCGCGGTGTCCTCCGTCGCTGCTCCACCGCTGTGGGCCGCGTGCGGTCCACAGGCCAGGCCTCCTGGTCCAGCCGAGCCCCAGGCTGCTGCGGGGCCTCCAGCCCTCGGCTCGTACGACTCCAGGGACAATCCAGTGCGGCCTCTAGCTAGGCCCAGATGGAAAAGTGGAAGCGCTTCCCGGGATGGTGGGAGAGCAGAGCGCTGGAGGAGTTTGCAACCAAAACCGCGCTTGAAAGTACTTTGCCGTACGTTTGGATGAGAGTTCAATTTTGGTCAGGTTTTGTTGGAGTGACCATATCCATCCTGGCTGCAAACAGCAAGCTGGAAGTACAATGTGCTGGTTAGCTGGGAAGGGATCGCTGCGTAGGATATCCTATGTACTCTTTGCCAGCTGACCCCTCCTCAACCGATAGACTTGTTATATTTAGTTTAGCTTAGAGATAACTCGTTGAAACAGGCCCTTCAGCCCACTGGGTCGCCGCCATTTACTAGCTCGATTCTACACACCCGGGACATTTTACAGAAGCCAATTGACCTACAAACCTGCACGTCTTTGGAATGTGGGAGGAAACCGGAGCGCCCGGAGAAAACCCACGCAGTCATGGGAAGATCGTACAAACTCTGCACAGACAGCACCCGTAGTCAGGATCGAACCCGGGTCTCTGGCGCTGTAAATAGACAATAGGTGCAGGAGTAGGCCATTCGGCCCTTCGAGCCTGCACCGCCATTCAATGTGATCATGGCTGATCAGTAAGGCATTGCCGTGCCGCCCTTAACATTATCTATCCCAATTTAGATTAAATTTAAATCGAAAAAGTCTAAAACAAAACAAATTGCTTGAGGAACGTTGTGGGTCGGGCGGCATCTGTGGAGGCAGAGGCATCGGTGACGTTTCAGGTTGAAACTCTGCATCAGGACTCCAGCAGTTTGGTTTTAGCTCCAGTGCCCTCCTGGTCGAACAGAATGTAGTTATGTCTCTTTGTGTGCCTTGTTCTTCTGCTTAAAGACCCCCCCCCCCCACTCCTACTCACGTGGAACCAAGATAAGCTCAACTGACCCAACGATATCCAGACGCAGTGATCAGTCGAATCTCACACATACGTCTTCTACCATGGGGGGGGGGAGGAGGAATACCGGATTGACTGACTTATGATGAAAGAATGGATCGACTGGGCTAATATTCACTGGGATTTAGAAGGATGAGTGGGTATCTTAGAGAAACATATTGGACAGGCTAGATGCAGGAAAAATGTTCCCCGTTTTGGGGAACCAGATCATGTCCAGAACCAGGGGTCACAGGTTAAGAATAAGGGTAGATAAACTTGCTGGAGAAACTCAGCGGGAGCGAAGGAAATAGGCAACGTTTCGGGCCGAAACCCTTCTTCAGACTGAATAAAGGGGAAGGCCATTTAGGACTGAGATGAGGAAAACCGTTTTCAGCCAGAGAGTTGTGAATCTGTGGAATTCTCTGCCACAGAAGGCAGTGGAGGCCAGTTCACTGGATGTAATCAAGGGAGAGTGAGATGTAGCTATTAGGCCAAATGGAATCAAGGGATATTGGGAGAAAGCAGGAATGGGGCGCTGATTTTTGGATGATCAGCCATGATCATATTGAATGGCGGTGCTGGCTCGAAGGACCGAATGGCCTACTCCTGCACCTATTTTTTTTTCAATGTTCCTATCTTTCTAAAACTAGAGGCCACCATTCAAAGAAAAGTCAGACTTCAATGTTATTAAATGTTATATTCTTATCCTTTATCTGTAAACTGATTGTATTCAAGTTAGTCTTCATTGACTGGATAGCACACCAACAAAATCTTTTCACTGCACTTCTGTACACGTAACAATAATCTAAACTGTACTGTGTGACAATAAACAAATTAATTTATTATTGTCACGTGTATCGAGGTACAGTAAAAAGCTTTTGTTGCGTGCTCTCCAGTCAGCGGAAAGACTATACGTGTTTACAGTCGGAGTCCTTAGCGTACAGATACAGGATAAAGGGAATATCGTTTAGTGCAAGACAATAGACAATAGGTACAGCAGAAGGCCATTCGGCCCTTCGAGCTAGCACCGCCATTCAATGTGATCATGGCTGATCATCCCCAATCAGTACCCCGTTCCTGCCTTCTCCCCATATCCCCTGACTCCGCTATTTTTAAGAGCCCTATCTAGCTCTCTCTTGAAAGCATCCAGAGAACCTGCCTCCGATGCCCTCTGAGGCAGAGAATTCCACAGACTCGCCACTCTCTGTGAGAAAAAGTGTTTCCTCGTCTCCGTTCCAAATGGCTTACTCCTTATTCTTAAACTGTGTGGCCCCTGGTTCTGGGCTCCCCCAACATCGGGAACATGTTTCCTGCCTCTAGCGTGTGTCCAAGCCCTTAACAATCTTATATGTTTCAAAGAAACATATAAGATTAAAGTCCGATTAAAGATAGTCCGAGGGTCTCCAATGACCCAACTAAAACTAAAGTCGTCGGGAAAATAAACGGGGAATGTGGAATCATTCCACTCCAGATTCAGGAACAGTTTCTGCCCAGCTGTTATCAAGTCAAGTCACTTTTATTTCTATATCAAATTTCTATTTAAAACCAACTCTCGTTGACCAAAGTGCTTCACATCAGTGCAGGTTCCAATGTGCTACATACAGTGCTACATAGATCTAACAATACATACATAAATGCATACATACAGCGCTCCCTCAAGAGGACCTCAAGAAAGGCAACTGAACCACCCTCCCACAACCAGAGAGCAGTCCTGAACTACTATCTTGGTGACCCTTAGACTATCTATGTTGGGACCTGCATGTTATTCACTTATCATGTATCTATGACATTGTAATCTTGTATTGTCTTACCGCTGACTGGTTAGCACGCAACCAAAAGCTTTTCACTGTACCTCAGTACATGTGATAATAAACTGAACTCGACTTTGGGGCGGCATGGGCGCGCAGCGGTAGAGTTGCTGCCTTGCAGGGAATGCAGCGCTGGACACCCGGGTTCGACCCCGACTACGGGCGCTGTCTGTACGGAGTTTGTCCGTTCTCCCCGTGACCTGCGTGGGTTTTCCCCGAGATCTCCGGTGTCCTCCCGTACTCTATAAAGACGCGCAGGCATGTCGGTAGGTTGGCTTGGTACAAATGTGAAAATTGCCCCTAGTGCGTGTAGGATAGTGTTAATATGCGGGGGTCGCTGGTTGGCACGGACCCGGTGGGCCGAAGGGCCTGTTTCCGCGCTGAATCTCTACATTAAAGCTAAACTAAACTGAACTATGAAGTCGGAGGCAAGAGAGTGGGAGAATATTCCCACAGGGAACGGTTCAGGCGGGAAGTACAGATGTATTTAAGGAGAAGTTTGATAGCATTTGCCAGGGGAAGGGAGTTAATGTTGTTCTGATAGAATCAGACAAGGAAGGATGGGTGGGATGTAAACACTGGACTGGATTAGTTTGGATCTGGCTCGGCCCCTGCCATTGCTGGCACCGGCTGGAACCCGTGCAAAGTGCCGGAGGTCCCCGCTGACCCTGCCCACGTCACAGCCACTTGCAGGACTGTGGGAACTGGCCAGGAACCCGAGGGGTTGCTTATTCCCGTCATTGGCAACTCACATTAAATGCTGGGAAAGGACGAGATGTCGTCTGATATCTGTCTTCATCTGTCTCCAGCAGTTCCACAGGAGGTTTAGTTTGAGATTATTATATTGGAGATACAGCACGGAAACAGGCCCTTCGGCCCATCGGGTCCACGCCGACCAGCGATCCCCGCATACTCACGCAGACACAGACACACACACACACACACACACACACACACACACACACACACACACACACACACACACACACATATATATATACACACACACACACACACACACACACACACACACACACACACACACACACACACACACACACACACACACACACACATATATACACACACACACACACACACAACACACACACACACACACACACATATACACACACACACACACACTATATATATACACACACACACACACACACACACACACACACACACACACACACACACACACACACACACACACACACACACACACACACACACACACACACACACACACACACACACACACACACACACACACACACACACATATATACACACACACACACACACACACACACACACACACACACACACACACACACACACACACACACACACACACACACACACACACACACACACACACATATATATACACACACACACACACACACACACACACACACACACACACACACACACACACACACACACACACCACACACACACACACACACACACACACACACACACACACACACACACACACACACACACACACACACACACACACACACACACACATATATATACACACACACACACACACATATATATACACACACACACACACACACACACACACACACACACTGAAGAGACAATTAATCTACAAACTCGCACGTCCTTGTGACGTGGGAGGCAACCAAAGCACCCTCTCGGTCACAGGGAGAGCGTGCAAACTCCACACAGACCGCTCCCGGGGTCAGGATCGAACACGAGTGACACCAACCCTATTAACCTACAAACCTGCACGTCTTTGGAGTGCGGGAGGAAACCGGAGCACCCGGAGAAAACCCACGCGGTCACGGGGAGAACGTACAAACCCCGTACAGACGGCACCCGCAGTCGGGATCGAACCCGGGGCCTCTGGCGTGGCCGGCAGCAACTCTACCGCTGCGCCACCGTGCCGCCCTGTCTGTGTGGAGTTTGCAAGTAACTCATAGTGTGGTATTGAGCCACACACAGACTGTGAGCAACAGCAAACACTCATTTAAAAAAAAAAAAAAGAAACCAAAAACTGGGAACTGGAGAAGAGACAAAAATGTTGTTTAACGCGGCTCAGTGAGATATGATCTAGAACGCGCTGCCAAAGAAATTATACTCAAAAAGAAGCTTCAAAAGTGAAAGGAGAAAAATGGGATTGAATTCAAATGCACAACTTGGGGGAGGGTCTTGGTGGGGTGTGTAGTGTACGGGGTCGACCCACTTTGGACGACAAAAACACTTTAAGGAAATAATGTTTCAAGACTTATCCTTTCACATGCTGCAGGCCATGTTTTCAAAAGAGAGGAGTTTTTTTTTTGGTTCTCTATTGTGCGTGGCTGCATGATGTTGGACGTGCGCCAGAATAATTCTCTAAACGTGTGCCAGCGCAGGTACAAACAGGAAGGGAAGGGTATTAATAAGACTTTGCGTTTCAAATTCGGAGTAGAAGTTCAGCTTTTGTGAAATAACTAAGGCCCGGCTGGAATCCAGACCTATGGCAGAGTTTAGATTGCTTTTCACCCATGTTTGTCGAGTCGAACCTATGTAGAAACATAGCTGCAGGAGCAGGCCATTCGGCCCTTCGAACCAGCACCGCCATTCAATATGATCATGGCTGATCATCTAAAATCAGTACCCCGTTCCTGCTTTCTCCCCCCCCCCCCCCCCGGACAAAGATTGATTTGGACACGCTAGAGGCAGGAAACGTGTTCCCGATGTTGGGTTAGTCCAGAACCAGGGGCCACACAGTTTAAGAATAAGGAGTAAGCCATTTAGAACGGAGACAAGAAAACACTTTTTCTCACAGAGAGTGGTGAGTCTGTGGAATTCTCTGCCTCAGAGGGCGGTGGAGGCCGGTTCTCTGGATGCTTTCAAGAGAGAGCTAGATAGGGCTCTTAAAAATAGTGGAGTCAGGGGACATGGGGAGAAGGCAGGAACGGGGTACTGATTGGGGATGATCAGCCATGATCACATTGAATGGCGGTGCTGGCTCGAAGGGCCAAATGGCCTACTCCTGCACCTATTGTTCTATTGTCGAATCGGACCAATGTAGAAACATAGGACAGATGTAGGCCATTCGGCCCTTCAAGCCAGCACTGCCATTCAATATGATCATGGCTGATCATCTAAAATCAGTGCCCCGTTCCTGCTTTCTTCCCCCATATCCTTTGATTCCTTTAGCCCTGGGAGCTAAATCTAACTCTCTCTTGAAAACATCCGGTGAATTGGCCTCCACTGCCTTCTGCGACAGAGAATTCCACAGATACACAAATTACAATGTGAGTCAGCCCCTGGTTTTTTACAGTGTTGTTTAGTATAGAGATACAGCGTGTAAACAGGCCCTTTGGCCCACCAGGTCCGTGCCGACCAGTGATCACCCGGCACACTAGTTCTATCCTGGACAATGTATCGAAGTCAATTCACCTACAAACCTGCACGTCTTTGGAGTGTGGGAAGAAACTGGAGCGCCTGGAGAAAACCCACGTGGTCACGGGGAAAGTGTACAAACTCCATACAGACAAGCACCTGTAGTCGGGATGGATCCTGTGTCTCTGGCGCTGTGAGGCAGCAACTCAAATTGCGTGCCACCCCTGTTCTTTGGTTTAAATGCTATTCCTCTGCATTGAAATCTTAAGGTCATACTAGAATTAGGCCATTCGGCCCATCAAGTCTACTCCACCATTCAATCATGGCTGATCTATCCCTCCCTCCTAACCCTGTTCTCCTGCCTTCTCCCCATAACTTCAGACACCCGTACTAATCAAGAATCTATCCATCTCTGCTGTAACAATATTTCCACTGACTTGGCCTCCACAGCTCTCTGTAACAATGAGTTCCGCAGATTCACCACCCTGGGGCAAGTTCCTGTGAGCTATTTGATCGCGTGGGTTGTCACGTTCTACTCTATATTTAGCCCTGACACGCGTGTCCATGTGCATGCGTACACACGCACGCAGATGTACGTGCGCATAACCCCGAGTTTGTCCGTCTCATTAAACCGCTGACATTCTCTATTATGTTGAGCCGTTCCCAGTGGAGTCTCACCTACTAGTCCCCTTGTCGTGATGACGGCAGATTAGATCAGAGCCTCCCTCCAATTACATCATCTTCATTTTGCATTAGTAGTCTCAAATTGCTCCAGAGATCTCACTGAGTTATATCACGTGAATCCAGAGGCCTCGCTTTGAACGCCTTCTGCACCCGGCTTCAATGTAAGAAGCCTTTCTTTGTCCTTATTGAGATATATGGCAGAGTAGGGGGGTTAAACCCCTGTCCCACTGTACGAGTTCATTCCAAGAGCTCTCCCGAGTTTGCCCTGACTTGATCTCGGAGATTTACGGTAATGGCCGCTCGTCGGTACTCGGGGCTCTCGTGGACATTTTTCCACATGTTGAAAAATCTTTACAAGTCTACCCGGGCTTACCTGCCGTTAGCGAGTCTTCCCGAGTACCTGCCGTTAGCGTTACGAACCGCTAAGAGACGTCCCCGAGCTCCGACGTACCCGCTATTCTCGTGCTTACCACGAGTTTGATTTTTTTTTTTAAACTCGGGAGAGCTCTTGGAATGAACTGGCACCGTGGGACAGGGCTATTAGAGTCATCGATATAGAGTTTCAAAAGAGAGATAGATTTAGATCTTAGAGCTAAAGGAATCGAGGAATATAGGGGAGAAGGCAGGAACGGGGTACTGATTGGGGATCCTCAGCCATGATCGCATTGAATGGCGGTGCTGGCTCGAAGGGCCGAATGGCCTACCCCTGCACCCATTGTCTATGCTTCATACAGTACGGAAATCAGCCCTTCGCCCCAACTTGCCCCTACTGACCAGGATGTCCCATCTATACCAGCCCCACCAGCCCACATAGAAACATAGAAAATAGGTGCAGGAGTAGGCCATTCGGCCCTTCGAGCCTGCACCGCCATTCAATATGATCATTTGGCCCATATCCCTCCGAAATCTATCCTATGCATGTACCCGCTGGAATAAAGGCATGTCCTGATTTGAGGCATCCATTAAATAATTAGGATTCAAAATTGGGTAGACAAGCAATACCATTGGGATAAGAAGGGTCTCGAACCGAAACGTCACCCAATCCTTTTCTCCAGAGATACTGCCTGACACTGGATTTTAGAACGATGCGAGGATATCTTACAGAAACATAAAATTCTTAAGACATTGAACGGGCTAGATGCAGGAAAAATGTTCCTGATGTTGGGGGAGTCCAGAACCAGGGTCACAGTTTAAGAATTAGGACTGAGATGATGAAAACATTTTCAGCCAGAGAGTTGTGAATCTGTGGAATCCTCTGCCACAGAAGACAGTGGAGGCCAATTCACTGGATGTTTTCAAGGGAGAGTTAGATAGAGCTGTTAGGTCTAACGTCGTCAAGGGACGTGGGGAGAAAGCAGAGACAGGGTACTGATTCTGGATGATCAGCCGTGATCATATTGAATGGCGGTGTTGGCTCGAATGGCCGAATGGACCTATTTTCCTGCACCCATTGTCTATGTTTGTGACCCGCTGAGTTATACACACATGGAGGTGCGTGCATGCAGGAGGCACTGACACCCTCAGCTGAAGGCACCCACCCAGATAAACACACACGCACACACACACATGCAAACACGCACTTACACAGAGACTTACCTGAAAGTTGCAGAGCTGGTTTGTCTCCACTTCAGATTAACACATTAGTAGCGTGGAAGTTTCTATTTGTATCTTGCCTTGGTGTGACACCACTTGCAGATCTACTACCCCAGTCACAGCCATAATCACATTGAATGGCGGTGCTGGCTCGAAGGGCCGAATGGCCTCCTCCTGCACCTATTGTCTATGTCTGTGATGCGGCTGCAGGAGAGGTTTCAAGCGAACTATCCTCGCCTTAGTAACTCAGTGGGACGGGCAGCAACTCTGACAGGAAGTTTTGGGTCGAGACCTGGCTTCACTGACCCGAAACGTCACCCATTCCTTCTCTCTGTTTGTCCCGCTGAGTTACTCCAGCAGTTTGTGACTGGCAAGGAAGTTTAATTGCAACAGCCGCCATAGTTGGCTGCAAACTCGGGAGAAACGGCAGAGATGATGTAAGTGGGGACAGGCCATGATCTCATTTATCTCCAGCACGTCATGCCAACAGGGGGATGCATTCCCCAGGGAACCGCTCGCTCGGTGTAATGCAAAGGGCGAGCGGTTTAATGATCTCACTGCTGAGGGTTTGTGTTTGATTGCTCAGCGGGGAATTGGGACAGACGAGAAGCGTCTGGGCGGTCTCTGGCAGAGCCCACGACTCGCGCCTGTTAGCCAGCACCTCCGACTGGCTTTGGCTCTGCCGCCCATTCCATCTGAGGGGCTTGGACGCAGAACAACGGGCTCCTGATGCTCACAGCCTTGCCAGTAGGAGCGGTGGACGGTGACAGGTCCAGTCGTGCACGCCTGGTGAGTGTGTGAGGTAACTGTTTAACACGTGGGCATGTGTGCACACACACACACACACACACACACACACACACACACACACACACACACACACACACACACAACGAATGCACACATAATGTATACACACACACACCACACACACACACACACACACACACACACACACACCACACACACACCACACACCACACACACACACACACACACACACACACACACACACACACACACACATATATACATACATACACACACACACACACACAACGAATGCACACATAATGTATACACGTATACGTATATACTGTGCACACACATTCATATATTAGAACATACACATGCACGCACATATATAACACACTCACACACACTCATAATATGCATGTGCAGACACAACGCACGCACATATAATGCACATATGCACACACACACACACACACACACATAGAGCACGCACACACACATAGAGCACGCACACATTCATATATGGAACGCACACATATACGTAACACAGACACAAACACACACGCACACATATATACGCACACACACACACACACACACACACACACGCATATATACACACACCGACTCCTAAGACCACCAAATGGTATTTTCAGTGTGACTTCTACACTACAGTGCGTGTGTGTGGAAGGCGTGGGCTAGCTGGGCACTGACTCCGCCAGTCTCCTGCTGTTTGCTGCTGGATTTGGACAGGAGATTCTCATGGACTTTCCTCAGTAATGACTGGTTGCCAATGTGCTCGGAGTACTCCGAGAACCTTGAATGGAATGATATTGCGATCAATTCATTAATTGCTACTTGGTTGTACAAATGAGCAACAGAGTGGTAGAGTCACTGCCTCGCAGCGCCAGAGACCCGGGTCCGATCCTGACCACGGGCGCTGTCTGTACGGAGTTTGTACGTTCTCCCCGTGACCTGCGTGGGTTTTCTCCGGGATCACCGGTTTCCTCCCACACTCCAAAGACGTACAGGTTTGTAGGTTAGGGGATATGGGGAGAAGGCAGGAACGGGGTACTGATTGGGGATGATCAGCCATGATCACATTGAATGGCGGTGCCGGCTCGAAGGGCCGAATGGCCTACTCCTGCACCTATTGTCTATTGTCTAATTGGCTTTGGTGAAAATTGTAAATTGACCCCAGTGTAGGGTTGTGTTAACGTGCGGGGATCGCTGGTCAGCGCGGTCTCGGGGGGCCGAAGGGCCTGTTTCCGCGCTGTATCTCTAAACTTAATAAACTGAACTAAACCTGTGTGGGAATCGATAAAAGCTGACGATGTTCCCTTTCAGAGCTGAGAAGATTAATGTGCATTTGATGGGCACTTCCAGTTCTGACAGAGTGCTTGGTTAGAGAAAAGCAATTAAAGTTAATTGCCAAAAGGTCTGGACGGGGTTCGCGGAGGATTTTCTTTCAACGTTATAAGTCATCACAAATCTGTTTAGTTTAGTCGCGAAACTTTCATTTCTTGTGCAGGTGTGCTACCCGTTAGACAGGCGGAGGTGCGTTTAGTTTAGTTTCGGGATACAACGCGGGAACAGGCCCTTTGGCCCACCGGGTCCGCACCGACCAGCGATCCTCGCGCATCATTGCCGCCACCCGACACACACACACACACGAGGGACGATCTCACATTTATGTCAATCCAATTAACCTACAAACCTGTACGCCTTTGGAATGTGGGAGGAGACCGGGGTTCCCGTGGGGGAAACCCCACGCAGGTCACGGGGAGAACGTGGAAACTCCGTACAGACAGCACCCGTAGTCAGGATCGAACCCGGGTCTCCGGCACGTGCTTTTACGGAGCTTGGGAATGTGGAAGGAAATCGGACGAATACCCAGTGGCAGGCTGAATGATTTGCTCTCGTGTTTTGGAGATTCCCCATCCCCGTTTGTTCCCTGGGAGGTTATTTTGGGAGAGTCAACTGTATAGCTGTCTGCACACTCATACAGCACGTGAGCAGGCCCTTCAGCCCGACTTGTCCATGCTGACCAACAAGCCAGTTCCATTTGCCTGTGGCCCATATCCCCCTAAACCTTTCCTATCCACGTGTCTTGTCTGCAGAAAGGTCTCAACCCGAAACGTCACCCATTCCTTCTCTCCAGAGATGCTGTCTGTCCCGCTGAGTGACTCCGGCATTTTGTGGTCTATCTTCATGTGTCTTTTAAATGCTGTTCTGGTACCTACACCTGGACTGGCAGCTTGTTCCATCTTCCTACGGCCATCTGACCATCCGCGGGTTCCTATTGGTGCAGTTGGCAGAGTTGCTGCCTCGTAGCTCCACCAGAGACCCTGGTTCCATCCTGACCTCTAGTGCTGCCTGCGTGGAGTTTGCGCGTTCTCCCTGTGACCGCGTGGGTTTCCTCCGGGTGCTCCGGTCTCCTCCCACATCCCAAAGCGGTGCGGGCTTGTAGGTTAATTGTCCTCTCTGTGTCGCCCCTGGTGTATCGGGAGTGGACGAATAACATTGAACTAGTGTGAAGGGGCGATCGATGGCCGGCATGGACTCGATGGGCTGAAGGGCCTGTTTCCATGCTGTATTTCTAAATAGGAGAATGTGGAAGGGAGTAGGACTGATTTTTGTGCTTGTATCTCAGGGCTAGCACGAGGATGATGGACTGAATGTACTTCTGCGACCGATGAAGAGATTTTCCCCTCTCTTTGCCCACTGGTTGGGTATTCTGCAAGAGTAATTTGTACAACAATGTTTGGAGACCCTCGGGCTATCTTTAATCGACTTTATTTTGCACTAAACGTTATTCCCTTCATCCTGTATCTGTTCACT
Organism: Okamejei kenojei; assembly: GCA_035221665.1. Classification (NCBI taxonomy): domain Eukaryota; kingdom Metazoa; phylum Chordata; class Chondrichthyes; order Rajiformes; family Rajidae; genus Okamejei; species Okamejei kenojei. Next base: position 11,872,209 of record CM069168.1, read on the forward strand.
CTGATCAGCCTGTTTATAATCATCGGTATTCTTTCTGCTGACTGGTTAGCACGCAACAAAACGCTTTTCACTGTGCCTCGGTCCGCGTAACAATAGTAATAAACTAAACTGCACAAATAGAAAGGTTTAAATATAAAAGGTTTTAATCAAATGGTAAATAATAATCTGAAGAAGGGTCTCGACCTGAAACGTTACAAATCCTTTTTCTCCACGGATGCTGCCTGTCCCGCTGAGGTTCTCCAGCATTTTGTATCTGTACTTGATAGGAATGTTATGTTATGCTGGATTCAGCCTTTCCCCCCGCGTTCTCTGCATTGATGTAGCCGCCTGTTTCTTCCTCCGCAGATCCCCAGCCTGTTGAGCGCAGCAGAGGGCCCTCGGCATTTGCCCCCGCCCCCGTCCGTCCGTCCGTCCCCGAACCCAGGAGGGCCGCGGGCGCCGCTGGAGTCTCGGGATCGGGAGAGATGGCGGGCGCTGCCGCCGGTTGTCCGCTGCTCTGCCACGCGGTGATGGTGCTGCTGCTTCAGTTTGCCCGGGCCAGCGACTGGAACACACTGCCACGCAAGACCGTGGCGCATGATGGTGAGTCGGGACCATCTGAACGATGAATGAATGAGTGTATTATATGTGTGACCAGTCACCGTGAAACTCTTTGCAAGGTATGCAAATAGTGGCCACATAAAGGGCATGGACAAAGTTACAAAAATATTGGAGTATTGCGTAGAGTTTTGGTCTCCAAATCTGAGGAAAGACATTCTTGCCATAGAGGGGGTACAGAGATGGTTCACCTGACTTTCCTGGGATGTCAGGACTTTCATATGAGGAAAGACTGGATAGACTCGGCTTGTACTCGCTAGAATTTAGAAGATTGAGGGGGGATCTTATAGAAACGTACAAATTTCTTAAGGGGTTGGACAGGCTAGATTGCCCGATATGGGGGAAGTCCAGAACAAGGGGTCACAGTTTAAGGATAAGGGGGAAATCCTTTAAGATCGAGATGAGGAAAACATTTTTCACACAGAGTGGTGAGTCTCTGGAATTCTCTGCCACAGAAGGTAGTTGAGGCCAGTTCATTGGCTATATTTAAGAGGGAGTTAGATGTGGCCCTTGTGGCTAAAGGGATCAGGGGGTATGGAGAGAAGGCAGGTACAGAATTTTTTAACTCGGGAGAGCTCTAGAAATGAACTCGCACCGTGGGACAGGGCTTTTAGAGTCATCGATAGAGAGTTTCAAAAGAGAGATAGATTTAGATCTTGGAGCTAAAAGAATTGAGGAATAGCAGGAACGGGGTACTGATTTTGGATGATCAGCCATGGTCATATTGAATGGCGGTGCAGGCTCGAAGGGCCGAATGGCCTACTCCTGCACCTATTGTCTATGTTTCTATGTTTCTATCTGCACGCCAGGTCCCCCTTTGTTTCCCCCATCTCCCCCCACCCCTTCTTCTCGACCCAAAACGCCACCCATTTCTTTTTGTGTGTGTCTTGCCTCCGGCATCAACCCCCCTCGGCGTCTAGAGTTCCTTCCTACACGTTAGCGGCAGGAAGTGAACGGGGGCGGGGGGGGGGGGGGGGTGAGCAACGACTGATTTCGAGCCGCAAACTGAACAGAGGAAGGAAGGAAGGATGGAAGGAAGAACGGAGGGAGGGGTTTCCCTCCTGACTGCCAAGAACCAACCCCCTGTTCTGTCTGTACCCCCCGGGGGGGGGGGGGGGGCATGCCTCGGGTGGGGAGTCGGGGGGGGGGGGGGGGGGGGGGGACAAAATGCCGTGCAGCACAGCTCAGTGAGGATCTGTTTTTACGTCAAGTTCCTAATGGCTTGGAGCTTTGTAAATTGCAGAGTGCCTCTGCCAGTTTTACAGACTGCAAGCCTGCAATTACGGGCAAAGAGTATAATCTTCTGGGGTCCGCAATGGGATGCGAGTGCGGAGATTGCTGTGTGTGTGTGTGTGTGTGTCGGTCTGTGTGTGTCTGTGTCTCTTCGGAGCTGCCGATCCAAAGCAAGGCAGAGGCGGCCGCTGTGTATCTGACCCTCTGGGGGTCAGTGGGTGGGCAGTTCCACAATGTCCCCCAAATACTCCACAGTGTGGTGTGTGTGAGGCAGCCCTCATTCAATTTAGGACAACATATGTTCATCGTTAGGAGCAGTAGAAGGTCATTAAAAGCCCAACCCTGGTCGTTGCGTTTCACAATTGCCCATCCAGATGCACTTCCCCCCTTCAGTCAATCTTTTTTCCTCTCTTCCCCCCCCTTCCTCTCTACCCCCCTTCCTCACTACCCCCCTTCCTCTCTAGCCCCCATCCTTCCTCTCTACCCCCCTTCCTCTCTCCCCCCTCCTAGAGGTTTTATATACATACCTCCCCCATTCCCTTCTCTACCCCCTCTCCTATCCCACTTTCCCTCTCCCTTATTCCGCTAACTACCCCCTTCAGGAAACTCTCTCTCCCCCCCTCTCCCCCTCTCACTCTCCCCCCCCTCTCCCTCACCCCTCTTCCTCTCCTCTCAACCCCACCTCTCCCCTCCTTCCCCTCTCTCCCCCCCCCCCCATCAACTCAGATGCCACTTCCTCCCCCCTTCAAGTCAATCTTTCTTCCCTCTCCTCCCCCTCGCCCCCCCTCTCCCCCCCACCCTTCTTGTCCCCCCCCCTCCACCCCCTCTCCTCCCCCCTCTCCTCCCTCCTCTCCCCCCCCCTCTCCCTCCCCCCCCTCTCCTCACCCTCCACTGAAAGAAAAAAAAAGAAGGGGTGGGCGATAGGAAAGGACGTAAATATAAACCAAACCTCTCATAAAAAATCATCTAAGAACCACCAATATTCACTAACCCCATTATACTCCACCCCACTACTAAGCCCCCCTTCGCATAACCAACTCTCATCAAACACTCGCCTCCCCTATACCTCCTCCACCACCCTCTAATTTGCCCCCCCACTACCGACGCCCCCCCCCCTCTCATCTAACCCCATCTCCTCAAACCCAGAAAGCCCACCACGATCCCGCCACCCCCCTCTCCACCCTCCTCTCCTCCCCCCCTCTCCTCCCAGCCCCGCTCTCCTCCACTCCCGTTTTCTCCTCCTCCCCCCCCTCGCCTCCCCCCCCTCTCCTCCCCCCCCATCTCCCCCCCTCTCCGCCCACCCCTCTCCTCCCCCCACATCTCCTCCCCCCAGTCTCCTCCCCCCTCTCTCCCCCCCCTCTCCTCCCCCCCTCTCCTCCCCCCTCATCACGTCCCCCCCTCTCCTCCCCCCTCTCCATCCCCCCTCTCCTCCCACCCTCTCCTCCCCCCCCCTCTCCCCCCTTCCCTCTCCCCCTCCCACTCCCCCTTCCCTCTCCCCCTCCCTCTCCCCTCCCTCTCCCCCCCTCCTCTCTCCCCACCGCCCTGGTCTCTCTCTCCCCCCTTCTCTCTCCCCTCTCTCTCTCCCCCACCTCTCTACCTCTCTACCACTCCACCTCTCTCTCTCTCTCCCCACCCCCACCCCCCCCCCCTGTGTAACCTTGCATGCAGCCTGAGCCTGCCCCACTCCCCTGCGCTGGCTGCTCCAGGCTCCTTCCCCAGTCTGCAGTTTAACGAGCTGCACGTTAAACGCCCTGCGATGCCAGTGCTCGGAACTGCGCACCCACCTTGTGAGGGGCGTTGCGTATCCGTGCTACAGCTGGGCCTCCTCGGGAGCGTCCCAGCGCTGCTCGCTGGGACCCAGAACACACCAGGTAAAACTCGATCAAATCAGGTGCTTGGCAGATCATCCCCGTCCAAGCTGCTCCAAGACCCAGGTCCATACGCCCTGCTCACCAAACATCCTGCTTCTTGTTGTGGCAGGAAAAAAAATCCAACGTATCGCGAAGTCGCTTTGTGAACGTGAGTTGCATGCTGGAAATTCAACCCTTTAGTTTTTAGAGATACAGCGGGAAACAGCCCAGGTGCCGCGCTGACCCAGCGACCGATCCCCGGCGCACGACCAACGCTATCCGACACACGCTGGGGACATTTACAATTTTCCCAAGCAATTAACTACAAAATCGCACATCTTTGTGGGGGAGAGAGGGGGAGAAGAGAGGGTGGGAAGAAACTGAGAATCCCGGGGAAAAACCCTGTGCAGTCCACGGTGGGAACGTACAAACTCCGTACGGACGGTGCCCGTGGTCAGGATCGAACCTGGGTCTCCGGCGCTGTGAGGCAGCAACTCTACCGCTGCGCCGCCCAGTGTACCTTACACCCAATCAGAATCGGACGTAGTTTTGCTGTTCGACTAGTTCCATCAGCCACGATCGCATTGAATGGCGGTGCTGGCTCGAAGGGCCGAATGGCCTCCTCCTGCGCCTCTTGTCTATTGTCTCTTGTAGGGTTGGCAGAGCTGCTGCCTCACAAAGCCAGAGACCCTGGTTGGATCCTGACCTCGGGTGCTGCCCGTGTGGAGTTTGCGCGTTCGCCGCGCGGGCTCCCTCCGGTTTCCTCCCACATTTCCAAAGACGTGCAGGTTTGTTGCTTTAATGAGCCTCTGTAAATTTCCCCTTGTGTGGATGAGAAAGCCGTGTGAATGGGCGATCGATGGTCAGGGTGGACTAGGTGGGCCGAAGGGCCTGTTTCCATGCTGCAAGCTAGAAAACCTGTTTCCACGTTCCATATGTTTAAGAAGGAACTGCAGAAGCTGGAAAATCGCAGTAGCAGCGATAAAAATGCTGAAAGAAACGTTGGTTGTTGAGGCAGCAATCTAGGGATCGGAAGGAAGAGCGACGTTTCGGGTCGAAACCCTTGTCACCTATTTCCTTCTGCTCCCAAGATGCCTGCCTCACCTGCGATTTTCTCTCCAGCATTTTCTTGTCTACCCACGTTCCATAAATGATTCTCAAAGATCCTAAGATTGTGTTTAAAGGGCTTATTTGGACACGCTAGAGGGGGAACATGTTTCGCCGATGTTTGGGGGGGGGGGGGAGTCCAGAACCAGGTTCCACAGTTTAAGAATAAGGAGTATAGCCATTTAGAACGGATGACGAGGAAACACTTTCTCACAGAGAGTGGAATTCTCTGCCTCAGAGGGCGTGTGTGGAATGCTTTCATCAAGGAGAGGGGTAGATAGGGCTCTTAAAAAAACAGCGGATTCTGGGGATAATGGGAGAAGGCAGGAACGGACCGGGTGATGGTCCGTAGAGGGGGGTCCTTGATCTGAGGAAAGGAACCGAGTTGGGAGGAGGGAGAGGCCAGGAAGGAAACGATCCTCGTATCGCTTCTGCGGCAACACAGCTGGAACCAACTGGAGAGGGAAGTGGATAATGACTGTATTAAGGTGAGGCGTTTCACTGTCCCTTGATTGAACGTCAGTAAGAACCAAAACAAAACCGTGACAGATAGAATGCACCAAATTCAAGAACGTTGCATTTGAATTTCAACAAAGTGGAAGAAACAAAATGAATTTATTTCTCTTGTTCCTATTAGTGAAATCGATGGGATAATGGGATGAAGGCAGCACGGGTTTATTGTATTGATAGCGGACGTATCATCCATGATCACAATGAATGGCGGAGCTGGCTCGAAGGGCCGAGTGCCTCCACCTGCAACCCATTTTTCTAGATTTTTTTAATGAGATGGGGAATTGGGTGTCGGGGGGGGGGGGGAAAGGGGGGGGGGGGGGGGCAGAGAAAATGATGGAGAAACTCAGCGGTGAGGCAGCATCTATGGAGCGAAGGAAAGGGGTGACGTTTCGGGTCGAGACCCATCTTCAGACTGATCGTGGGTCAGTCTGAAGAAGGGACTCGACCCGAAACGTCGCCTATTTCCTTCGCTCCATAGATGCTGCCTCACCCGCTGAGTTTCTCCAGCATTTTTGTCTACCTTTGATTTTTCCAGCATCTGCAGTTCTTTCTTAATTTTTTTTTTTTTTTGTTTTTTTTTTTGTTTACTTCCACATGCACCGAGGTGTAGTGAAAAGCTTTTGTTGCGTGCTAACCAGTCAGCAGAAAGAGTATACGCGATTACAATCGAGTCGCCCACAGTGTACAGATACATGTTAAGGGAATATTGTTTAGTGCAAGGTGAAGCCCGATCGGAGATAGTCCGCAGGTCTCCAGTGAGGTTCGGGACCGCTCTCTAGTTGTGGGTAGGATGTCAGGCCACTCCCGACGCCCATGGGGCAATTGACCTACAGGTGTTGTCTGTGTGGAGTTCGCACGTTCTCCCCGTGACCGCGCGGGTTTCACCCGGAGGAAACCCACGCGGTCACGGGGAGAACGTGCAAACTCCACCGAGGCGGCACCTGTGGTCTCTGGCGCTGTGTGGGGGCAGCAGCTGTGCCTCTGTTGTGTCCTCGGGTTCAGCCTCGTGCCTGAGGGCGGGGGCGTGGGGCGAAAGTTGCCGGCACACAATTTGCGACGACAACGCAAAATGCCAAACAAGTTCAGCAGGTCACAAGGGAAGCAACCGACGTTTCAGGGCGAGCGTCCCTTCACCTGAAGCCTTTCATTTTCATTTACCATAAATTTTGTTGCCGCATCAGGCAGTGTTGCCCCAACACTTCCCATTCCAGCAAACAGTCCATAACCGCAAGGTTACACAGGAAAGCTGTAGCTCTGACTCAGCGGGTGCAGCAGCATCTAAGAGCGAAGGAGATGGGCGACTTATCGGTCTAGACCCTCTTCAGACGGTCAGGGATCAGGGAACGAGAGATATAGACCCATTCCTTCCCTCCAAGATTGGCCGCCTGTCCGCTGATTACTCCAGCATATTGTGTCTACTTCAGAACATAAGTCAATTCATCTCCCATTTTTTTTTTTTAGCCACACATTAATAAAACAGGGACAAAGGGGGTGCTGGGGGTGGAAGGCGCGCAGGCTCAGCAGACATGCGTTGGTAAACATGGATCAGGACATGATGTGAGTGTGTTGGGTGGGTGAGGGGAGAAAGGATGAGGATGGGAGCCATCGCTGAACACTGGGGGAAAAGGGGTGCGTTTTGGCAGGGCAGATAATCCATGTCTATAAAAGGCCACATCCTAATATAATTCTTTTCATTTCAATTTCTAATTTACCCAAACATGACCTACAATTACACTGGTGGAATACCTTGCTGCATTAACTCACCAATAAACACTCAATACATTTATTATTACGGAATAATAATATTTTGGAACCAGGCTTAAAATATTATTCGGGAGAGTTAGTGGTAGTTAGCGATACAGAGGGGAAACAAGCCCTTTGCGTATGAAATGACTATAAATTTTTTTGGCCAATGTATATTCACATACAAGGAATTTGCCTTTGATGCACCCCTCATGTGACAACATGACATTTTGATTTGATCAATTTATTGCCATTGTCTTCAATTAAAGAGACAACTAAATGCTGTTTTCCCTACAGTCCATACAAATAACCCCCCAACCCTCCCCCCCCCCACCCCACCCCCCCGCCACAAAAAACACAGCACAGAGAAGTCCATAACAAAACTTCCACAGAAGTTCCCGCGCGGGGGGAGGAGGGGGGGGGGAGGGGGGGGGGGGAACCAAAGTTCCAGTCCCAACCCTTCTCGCCGGTGTTCCCCCATGTGGTCGGGTCCTGAGGTGACAGTATGTCACTGTCCCACTTAGGACCTAACCGGAAACCTCTGGGAGACCTCTGCGCCCCACCAAGTTTCCGTGCGGATTTTCCCGGAGGTTTTTGTCCTCCGCAACCACCTACAACAAGCATCGCAACCGCTTTTGACTTGAAAAAATTACCATTTTTAAACGGAAACCACTTTCCGACCATTAGGGGGGGACGGGGGGGGAGCAGGAAGGTTCCGTGGCGTGGGAACCCTCCTGGGGAACTGCACGGCAACCTTGGAGGGGCGCAAAGTCTCACCGAGGAGATCCGTTCAGGTTTCCCACGTGGGACAGGGCGTAAGGAATGACACACCAATAGAAAAAACCAAAGCACCAAAATAACATAAAACTTAATACTAATTAATATTGTCCCACCGATTCCAACAGATAGCTTCCCTATCTAACTAAACGGAATCTGCAAGGGAGTGAGCATTGGGCCCAGCCTCCTCATGTGAGAGTGCGGAGCACAAGGCGCTTGCTGGGCCATAGGACGAGAGCCTGAGGATCGCAGCCAGAGGGACGGGTGCCAACATGTGCGCACAGCAACAGCCCGCTGTGGCACATGGCCGATCTGACACGGCATCCACTGGAAGCTGGCTTCGAGCACAAACAGGCCGCCAGCCTGCCAAATAAACCGACCTGCCAATAAGCCTGGGCTCTTTGGGAAATAATATTTCCTGTTTCCTTTCTCGAGAGGGACAAGGTGGGGAGAAGCAGAACACGGAAAACGCTCATGTGGTGCAGAAGGAAACTGCAGACGCTGGTTGCAATCGAAGGCAGACACAAAATGCTGGAGTAACTCAGCGGGACAGGCAGCATCTCTGGAGAGAAGGAATGGGTGACGTTTCGGGTCGAGACCCTTCTTCAGACTGAGAGTCGGGGGGGGGGGGGGGTGGTGATGAGTCGAGAGCTAGAGAGGATGGAATAAAGAGATATTGAATAAATTAATGTAAGATTGTGCTAATGAGTAATGCTATTAAAGGAAACCAGGCATGTCGCTGCTTGTTGGTGAAACAAGAAGCTGGTGCGACTTGGGTGGGGCGGGGATGGAGAGAGAAAGGGATGCTCTCCGTATAAACACTGTACCCGACTCGATGCCTCTTAAGTTTCAAAAACATCAACCAGGACTCCCTCTTTGGGTTCACACTTTGCTGTTTGTGAATGTTGTCAACATTAATGATACATCTGTTAGGGGGGGAGGGAGTAGGGGGGGCGGTCTCAAGCGGTTTATCTCCGTTTCACTCATTTCTTTCCGCTAATCATGTCAAGAGCTAGATGGAGAAATGCAAGGTTGGTTCAGACAATAGACAAATACACAATATAGGTGCAGGAGGTAGGCCCATTCGGTGCCCGCTTCGAGCCAGCAGCCGCCATTCCAATGTTGATCATGCTGATCATCCCCAAGATCAGTGCGCCCTGTTCCATGCCTTCGTCCCCATAATCCACTGACTCGCTATACTTAAGATCCCTCTCTTGAAAGCACCCCGAGAAACCGGCCTCCACCGCCCTCTGAGGCCATGAAGAATTCCACAGATCACCAGCCACTTTCGGGCTCAAGCAACAAGCAGCAAACCTGGCCTAGTTTCCTTTTACATCACTTACTTTTCAGGCCACATCTTTCATTCATTGTTCTACATCTATCTATATATCGTGTCTGTCTCTCGTCTCCTTCCCCCCCACCCCACCCCCCCCACCGACTTCAGATTTGAAGAAGGGTTCTGATGCTGAAAACGCCTCCACCATTCCTTCTCTCCAGAGATGCTGCCTGCCCCGCAGAGTTACTCCAGCATTTTGGGAGACAGTTACCGTGAGATCCCAGTGTTTAAGAGGAACTGCAGATGCTTGGAAAATTGAAGGCAGACAAAAATGCTGGAGAAACCCAGCGGTGCGCAAGCAGCATCTAGGGAGCGAAGGAGATAATTGTCACGGAGGGAGGAGGAGAAGGTTCTGAAGAAGGGGTTTTGGACCCGAAACGTTTTGACTATTTCTTCGCTCCGTAGATGCCTGCTTGCACCCGCTGGTTTTCTCCAGCACTTTTGTCTGATAAACGTTGAGATTCCAGTTCCTCTTGCTCGTAAAGGAACCAGAAAGTCGTCTACTAGTCCAGATCGGCTACTGGTGGACCAGTCTCACTGAGGGTGATTCAGGGGTCCAGGGGGGAGGGGAGAGGGGGGAGCGGAGGGGGGGGAGGGCAGAGGAAATAGTGAGTCTTCCTCCACTACCCAGCTTTCCCATTGCAATTTGTGATGAGCCGGGGATCTGATCCTTGCAGGCCCGTGTGTGGGTTCTCTGTGTCCTAAGTCACTGTTGTGGTTTAACATTTCGCAGATTCTGTGGATAATTCAACACAATTACATGCAGTAGCTGCTGTAATCCCATTAGGGCCGAATCGTGGGCGAGCTTCAGCCTGACCGTTGTGTTGTTCCGACAGGACTTTCTCAATGGTCGGCTCGCCGGGTTGCATAATCCACATTGTCCCAGAACAGCCACTGAGACGTGGGTTTCGGAGCCTCTTACGTGGGACACAAGGATATTCAGTTCAAAGTTTAGGTTTTTTAGAGAGGCAGAGCCCTATCCTTGAAAGCATCCAGTGAACCTGCTCCACCGCCCTCTGAGGCAGGGAATCCATAGGTCGCCCACTCTCTGGTGAGAAAACAGTGTTTCCTCGTCTCCGTTCTAAAATGGCTTTACTCCTTATTCTTCAACTGATTTTGTGTGGCCCCTGGTTTTTGGACTCCCCCAAACATTGTTCTATTGGGGTGAGGGCGGGGCACGGGGTTATTGGATTGGGGATGATCAGGCCTTGTGCTCAACAATGACTTGGGTGCTGGCTCGAAGGGCCGAATGGCATCCTCCTGCACCTATTTTCTATTGGGTTTCTACATCGGGAACATGTTTCCTGCCTCTAGCGTGTCCAAGCCCTTAACAACAAGACCTTAGTGCCCTCTGGTTATTTTTTTCTTGTTCTTGTGTAGAGGCGTGAGTGTACTCGCCTAGAGTATGATTTGACTAGTTAGCGTACCAAGAAAGTCTTCCCCTGTATCTCGGTGTACAGCCGCAGAGAGTTATGCCGCTCGGAACCAGCCCGTTCCCACGCCCCATCTACAGTAGTGCCATCTCCTTGTTAAACGAGTATATGCTCCCTCCCAGACTCCTAAAGGAGTCGATTTGTTTAGTCAGAGGGTGGTGAATCTGTGGAATTCATTGCCACGGACGGCTGTGGATGTTTTTAAGGCAGAGATAGATAGATTCTTGATTAGTACGGGTGTCAGAGGTTATGGGGAAAAGGCAGGAGAATGTGATTCAGAGGGAAAGATAGATCAGCCACGTATTGGAATGGAGGAATAGGACTTGACGGGGCCGTATGGCTAAGTCAGCTATCTACGACCTATGAAGGGTTCGCTGCCTCTGGAGGCCATTGCAGCCCTGCTCCTGCAAAGGGGTTGGCGCAAGGCAAGGCTGCCCAGATTTACAGTCGTCGTCGGAGCTCAGCCTGTGGTGAAGTGGTTGAAAAGGGAAATGCAATCATTTCAATTAAAATAATGGACTGGGCTGTGCGGCCAGAGGTTGTGTTGCCTGGATTTTCAGAGGACGTTTGTTTAGATCAGATCAGTTTAGTTTTAGTTTAGTTTTGAGATACAGCGTTGAAAACAGGCACCTTTCGGCCACCGAGGTGCGCACACCGACGAGCGATTCCCCGCACATGTACAATCTCCGACACACACCACACTAGGGACCAATTTAACACACACCCAAGCAATATTAACCTACAACCTGCACTTCCTTGGGAGTGTGGGAGGAGAACCCGGAGGGAAATGTCACGGGGAGAAGGTTACAAACTACGTAACAGACGGCTTCCGTTGTCGGGGATCGAACCGGCTTTTCCCTGGCGCGGGAGCGCTGTTATAAGGCGGCAACTCTAAGCTGCGCCACCCAAAAAACTAGATTGGTGTTCAACCAACTCAAAACTCTTGTCAGTTGGAGTGCATCTCTGAAGGCAGTACACAAAAGAAGCTGGAGTAACTCCAGCGCGGATGGGCCAGCATCTCCGGAGCGAAGGGATGGTGAAGTTTTTGGGTCGAGACCTTCTCCAGACTGATAGTCAGGGGAAAGGGAAGACTGTGATATAGAGAGAGAGAGAGAGAAAATACAGAAGAAATGAATGAAAGATATTAACGTATGTTTGGGAATCAAGGCCATTGTTGGCTGGGTGGGCTAGGTGAAAAATGATGGTTATCGACAAATGGAGACTTGAACAGGAGGACTGTGAAGTATTACAATGAATAGGGTGGGGGAGGGATGGGGAGAGAGGGGATGCAGGGTTGGTTGAGCTGGAGTAATCAATGTTCATTATGACTGCATTGCAAGCTTCACGTGAGGTTGCTGTTCCTCCCATTTGAGAGGTTTGGTCATCACTCAAACGCAAAATTGGAGAGTTTTGAACCAGCATCTGCAGTTCCATCCAACACAGATGAATACACTTTTCATTTTTAACTCCTGCTCTTGGTCTGTGGTGGACAGCGTCTAGTCAGCTTCCCCAGTTACTTCACTGCCGCCCGCGGGCGGCGAAGCAGCGACCACATTTCAGTCTGAAGTCACCCAGACTCGCCGGCAAACACGGAGGAAACAAGCCCAGTGAGCCGGCGCACGATGGCAACAGCATGTGTCCGCGCCTGGCTCCGGCAACCTCTCAGCCTATCGAGAAGGGCGCCTCGACCCGAAACATCTCCGGATGAGAAGCATCTCACCTGGCCTCCTGTGTTAGAATACAGGGGGGGTCACTTAAAGAACTGTAGGTGAGAAAAAAAAACTTTTTCACCCAGAGAGTTGTGAATTTGTGGAATTCCCTGCCCACAGAGAGCAGTGGGGCAAGTCACGGGATGGATTTAAGAGAGAGGTTTGGTAGAGCTTCTAGGGGTAGTGGAGTCAAGGGATATGGGGAGAACGGCAGGCACGGGTTATTGATAGCGGTACGATCAGCCATGATCACAATGAATGGCTCGGGTGCTGGTATCGAAGGGCCAATTGGCCTTCTCCTGCACCTTTTTTCTATGTTTCTTTGTTTTATCCATTCCTTTCTCGGAGACATTTCCTGACCTGCATGAGCTACTCCAACATTTCAGCGTCTGTATTCCCTCCAGAGATGGATAGGTTCTTGCTTGTAGAAGCAGGTGGAGGTGGGCCCGCCAAGACCGGCGGACAACCCCAGCCCACCTCGCAACCATTCCTACAACGCGTGACGGCGCTTACTCGTTACACAAGCATTAACCTCCATAACCTCTGCGCGACGTTGGATCGTGAGCGGAGAGGAAACCGGAGCACCCGGATAAACCCACGCTGGGTCACGGGAGAAGGTGCAGATCTCCGTACAGACAAGCGCCCGTATTCGGGGGGGTCGTATCTTGGTCTCTTGGCGCTGTCACAGTCTTGTGCAGGCCCCCAACCTCAAAACGCCATCTGTGCAGGACGCGAGAGCTGCAGAAGGTGGCAAACAGCTCGGCAGGTTGGAGCCCATCGGTTGTAATGTGTTTTGATTTATCTCTATTCAAGTGACCCTCGCTTTCATGGCCTGGGTCCATCGGGCAGTGTTTAGGGCCGGTCCCACTGGACGACCTAATCCATGAGTTTAGTAGACCCTGGACGAGTTGAAACAAATGTCAAGGTCGTGTTGACTCGCCTATGTAAAAGACCTCCCACTGACTATGTCTACGACCTCCTACGCCTATGTCTACGACCTCCTACGCCTATGTCTACGACCTCCTACGACCCCCCTCGACCTCAGTCTTCCACACCTAAGACCAACTACGACTAGCTACGAGTGGAAAATGATCACATGATAAAATGATGTCATGTTTGCATTGTTTTCTCGGGCAGTAACCGACCTGCGAATACATCGGAGACCTACCTACGAGACCTACCTACGAGTAAGAAGTGTCGATTTTTTTTCCCATGCCGACCTTTTTTTTCCATGCCGACCTTTTTATCAGGCTGGGACAAAAACGCCGCGACCTACTTGAGGCCACGGGTACGCGGAGACCACTCACGAGCGCGAGGAAGAGTTACGAAGACCTGGTGGCGACCATGCTGCGAGTACGAGGCGAGGGCAAACTCGGCAGGGGTCGCCAATTAGGTCATGAAAGTGGGACGGGGGCTTAAGGCAGCAACTCTACCGACTGAGCCACCGAGCAAGAGAGAACAATGTACTTTGGCTCTTTGCAGAACGATCCTTTGGCTGTCCAGCAGGGAGAGATCGTTCTACAAGAGGTAGCCAACGTGGACCAAGCTCTTGGGTAGTTGTCACGGTTCCCTAATCCTGTAGCAGAACCCTTCGAGGAATATGGAGGCCAAGCATTTTGAGACTACCGACGTGGATGGTAATTCCTTGGTGATGTTCAGGAATTCTCTCCCCCACCGCGATGTGGTGCCATGGTCAGGCATTGTGTTCGAGGCTGCGATCGGACGTTGGACACCAAGGCATTGGGCGGACTGGGGGATCAGATGTGATCTCATTATTGCCTCCAGGAGTTGCGTTGGATTTCTTGCATCCAGTACAGCTACATGGAGTGGCCAGCTGCGAGCTGAAGCCTCAGTTGTTGCTCCAGCGGAGCTTTTGTCAGCAGCTGTTCAGTCAATGATCCGCTTGATGCCAAGCTTTCATTAGATCCACAGGCAGCGATGAACAGTCGGAACCAAAACGCCCCCTGCATCTTGAGGTGTCCCGCTGTGTTACAGCTCTTCCGTTCTATCTCCCGGCCTGGGCTCTCTGCAGATGTTGGGAGTCGCTTAAGCGTGAAGCATGAGGGGCAAGATTTGAGTATGTTTTAGATTTCTTTTTAGTTTTAGAGATTTGCAGCCGCGGACGCAGGGCCTTCAGCCCATCGATTCCGCACCGACCAGCGATCCACACACACCACTAAAGGGCCTTGTCCCACTATGCGGAGTTTACCCAAGAGCTCTCCCGAAGTGAGTTTAAAAATAAATTCAAAACTCGTGGTTAAGTCAGAGCTATGTATTGTAGCGGGTACGTCGGAGGCTCGGGAGTTCTCTTAGCGGCTCGTAAAAACGCTAACGGCAGGTACTCGGGATAAGCGCGGTTAAGTCCGTGAAGTTTTTTCAAAACATGTTGAAAAAATGTCCACGAGAGCCCCGAAGTACCAAACGAGCGGCTGTTACCGTAATTCTCCCGAGTTGAATTGGGCCCGCCCCCCCCACTTTTTTAATTTCATTTTTTTAATTTAGGGCAAACTCGGGAGAACTGTGAATTAGCTCGGACAGTGGGACAGGCCCCTTAACACTGCCCAACACACACCAGGGACAATTTTACATTTATACCAAGCCAATTAACCTACAAACCTGTACGTCTTTGGAGTGTGGGAGGAAACCAGGAAATCTCGGAGAAAACCCCACGCAAGTCACGGGGAGAACGTGCAAACTCCGTGCAGACAGCGCCCGCAGTCGGGATCGAACTGGCAGCAACTCTGCTGTTAGGCTGCCATGCTGCCCTAGATGCCGGGTTGATGGAAAGTGAAAACTGAAATGCCCCTGCATCTTGAGGAGTCCCGCTATGTTACACCCCTTCCGTTCTATCTCCCGGCCTGCCTCTCTGCAGATGTTGCCACTATCCTCCGCCTTGAGCAGGGGAAAGATTGAGTAGCGGTCAGTCAGTCAGTCAATTTTATTTGTATCGCACATTTCAAAACAAAGCTCACGTTGACCAAAGTGAGGTACATCAGTGCATGTACTAATGTGCCACATACACTGGTACACACACGTAACCATACATACATAAGCTGTTTACAGCGCCTCCTCAGAGGGCCTCAAAAATGCAATAGGTTTTGAGCCTCGACTTAAAGGAGTCGATGGAGGGGGCAGTTCTGACGAGGAGCGGGATGCTGCTCCACAGTCTGGGAGCTGCAACCGCAAAGGCACGGTCGCCCCTGAGCTTAAACCTGGACCGCGGGATGGTCAGTAGCCCCAGGTCGGGCGGCCTGAGGGACCTGGAGGTAGAATGGAGGGTTAGCAGATTTTTTATATTGAGGGGGGGAGTAAGCCCGTTAAGAGAATGCTCTCTCTCTAACAATTCAGCTGTACTATTGTAAGCTAATGTGAAGCCACAAAAACAAGGGGATTCTGTTGATGGCGGGCCCTGCTGAAGTTTAGTTTAGTTTAGAGATACAGGGCGAAAATAGGCCCTTTGGCCCACCGGGTCCGCACCAAACAGCGGACCCCCACACACTAGTGTTATCTTACACATACTGGGGGGCAATTCAAATTCAAACCGAGCCACTTAACCTACAAACCTGTGTGGGAGGAAACCGGAGCACCCGGAGAAAACCCACGCAGGTCACGGGGAGAACGTACAGACAGGCACCCGTGGTCAGGAACGAACCCGGGTCTCTGGCCCTGTGAGTCTGTCATCTTTCTAAACAAATGATTCTCAGAAGTGACGTACAGATAGGGATCTGGCTGATGGGTCATGTTGAGGATAATTGCTATCTGGGAGTGACTTCCAGCCGAGGATCCCGGCCTAGTAACCCGCCTTGTTGTCATCTCGGCTGCCGTGCCTTCAGTCACCACAGATGTGGCCTTAACGTGACATTGCCTTCATGTCAATGTGAGGATTGCCCGCGCGTGTTTCTGAAGCCAACAGCAACTGGTTTGTCTGCATTTTCATTCGAGTAACGTGGTTTCTGAGAAGAGCAACTATTCCAATAACCCAGAGATACAGAGATATCTTGCCAGCGGAAGCACCTGTAAACACGGCAGCAAAACAGCTTGTGAGTTTGAACCTGTGTGTAGGACACTAGGCGGGATTTAATTTCCAGTTTGATGCTCTATTGTCAAAGAAAGACACAAAATGCTGGAGTAACTCAGCGGGTCAGGGAGCATCTGTGGACACGAAATGTCACCTATTATCTTTCTCCAGCGATGCAGCCTGACCCGCTGGGTCACTCCAGCCTTTTGTGTATAAATCAGTAAATGCAGTTCCTTTTCACAACATTGTGTTTGCTTGTCGTAAGTCCCAAAATGGAACGATGAAGTTCTTACCTGCCGTGGCACAACAGGTTGGCAAAGACGAGAGATGGACACAAAATGCTGGGGTAACTCAGCGGGACAGGCAGCATCTCTGGAGAGAAGGAATGGGCGACGTTTCGGGTCGAGACCCTTCTTCTGCGACCACGTTTTAACCCTCTGCGATCCCTCCTGCTCTACGACCGCGTTTTAACACCCATTCCTTCTCTCCAGAGATGCTGCCGACTGTCCCCTGAGTTACTCCAGCATTTTGTGTCCCTCTTCGGTTGAAACCGGCATCTGCAGTTCCTTCCTACAGGGTTGCGAACACGGTTCTCAATAGGAAATACATAAGGAACAAGACAAAGAAATGAAGTGTGATAAATAGAAAGCCCAACTTAGTGCAAGAGCACAGCAAAGTCCCCAGTGCAACGCAGGCAGTCGGGTAGGTCACGGAGGAGCAGCGGAGACCCGGGTTCAATCCCGACTACGGGTGCTGCCTGTTTGATGTGTGTAGGACACTAACCCCGAAACGTTGCCTATCTCCTTCGCTCCATAGATGCAGCTGCACCCGCCGAGTTTCTCCAGCACCTTTGTCCACCTTCAGATTTTCCAGCATCTGCAGTTCCTTCTTAAAAACTCCTCGTGACCTGCGTGGGTTTCCCCCCTCCGAGATCTTCGGTACAAACTCCGTACAGACAGCACCCGTGGTCGGGATCGAACCCGGGTCTCTGGTGCTGCAATGTAGTAGTCCAACTGCTAGGCCACCGTGCCCCCCCCCCCCCCGTCAGCGTGCGTGCGTGTGTGAACCTTGCAAACCCAGCCTGGCTCCTTCCAGTTGAGGCCGGGAGAATGAGATTAGCAAACGCCAGCTCCCGTTCCGTCTCTCCAGTCAATTCTGGGAAGCAGTCCCATTGTTGGCGTACTGCACATCCTTATTTACACCAACTAACCCATCGAAACACCGGGCCTCGTCTGGGCACGCGCTTTTAACCTTCCATTCACGCTAGCGTCAGCGGGGATATTCTTCCACGCCCTGGGCATGGGTTGCCTGTACTGGTGCAGAGATGATGTTCTTGGAGTTTAGTTCAGTTTGGAGATTCAGTGCGGAAACAGGCCCTTTGTTGAGGCCATCAGTCGCCCGCCCTATTTGTCCTGGCCTTTCCTTGCCTCTCCCTCGACTTTCAATCCGATCAAACCATCCGATCAAAAACTATGCTCGATTAGGCTAAACTAGGTCTGACTGAAGAAGGGTCTCCACCCGAAACGTCGCCCATTCCTTCTCTCCAGAGATGCTGCCTCACCCGCTGAGTTACTCCAGCATTTTGTGTCTGTGGTCTAAACCAGCATCTGCAGTTTCTTCCGAAGCTCCATCAGAATTGGGGGGGAGTTGGGCGGGGGGGGGGGGGGGGGGGGGGGGGGGGGGTGGGATTTGCCTCTCCCCATCTGCAGGGCTTCAGTGATTGCAGACTTATGAGTGCTTTACATGTTGTGTTAAATGGACTCCCTCTTGCTATTGAGGGAGTGCATTCTTGCTATTGAGGGAGTGCAGCGTAGGTTTACAAGGTTAATTCCCGGGATGGCGGGACTGTCATATGCTGAGAGAATGGAGCAGCTGGGCTTGTACACGCTGGAGTTTAGAAGATGAGAGGGGATCTCATTGAAACTTATAAGATTGTTAAGGGCTTTGGACACGCTAGAGGCAGGAAATGTTCCCGATGTTGGGGGAGTCCAGAACCAGGGGCCACCGTTTAAGAATAAGGGGTAAGCCATTTAGCACGGAGACGAGGAAACACTTTTTCTCACAGAGAGTGGTGAGTCTGTGGAATTCTCTGCCTCAGAGGGTGGTGGATGCTTTCAAGAGAGAGCTAGATAGGGCTCTTAAAAATAGCGGAGACAGGGGATATGGGGAGAAGGCAGGAACGGGGTACTGATTGGGGATGATCAGCCATGATCACATTGAATGGTGGTGCTGGCTCGAAGGGCCGAATGGCCTACTCCTGCACCTATTGTCTATTGACGTGGTTCCCTTCTCTTGCAGTGCTGAGGGAGGCGAGGCGTTTCTCAAAGCCCCGGGTCTTCAACTACACCAGCCTACACTTGGACGAGGATGCAGAGGTGTTGTATGTCGGCGCCAGAGAGGCCATCTTCGCGCTCTGGATGGAGGACGTCACGGTGGAGGTGAAAGATGCGGTGAGCGACCATAGGCCGGGAAGCACCAGGGCCTGTCTCAGTTACACCATTAACGTCTGGTTGTGTGGGGTGGGGGGGAGGATAGGGGAGTGGGGGTGGGGGAAAGAGTGGGGGGAAGAAGAGTGGGGGGGGGGTAATGGGGGGAGAGTGGGGGGATGGTGGGGTGGGGGGGGGGTGGGGGTGGGGGTGGGGGAAGAGGTGGGGGGGGATGGGGGGATGGGGGGGGGGAGTGGGGGATGGATGGGGGGGGTGGGTGGGTGGGGGGGGTGGATGGAGGGGGGAGTGGGGAAATGGATGGGGGGAGTGGGGGGGATGGGGAGATGGATGGAGGGGGGGAGTGGGGGGATGGATGGGGGGGAGTGGGGGGATGGATGGGGGGGAGGGGGGGATGGATGGGGGGAGTGGGGGATGGATGGGGATGGGGTGGATGGGGGGGATGGGTGGGGGTGGGGGGATGGATGGGGATGGAGGGGGGGGATGGAGGGTGGGGGGGGGGATGGGGGATGGGGGGGGGTTAGTGGGGGGTGGTGGGGATGGATGGGGGGGGGAGTGGGGGGGGATGGGGGGGGAGTGGGGGGATGGATGGGGGGGATAGGGGGGATGGATGGGGGAGTGGGGGGTGGATGGGATGGGGGTAGGGGGGGGAGATGGGGGGGGGAGTGGGGGAATGGATGGATGGGGGGGGGGAAGTGGGGGAATGGATGGATGGGATGGGATGGGGGGGGGATGGGGGGGATGGGGGGGGATGGGGGAATGGATGGGGGGGATGGGGGGGAGTGGGGTGGATGGGGGTGGGGGGGGAAGGACGTACAGCTCATTTCCCACTATCAGTGTCTGTGAACCCACTGGTAAAATAAACCAGATGTCACCCGTTGCAACATAACATGATCCCAGGAACGAGTGGGTTAAACTAATAACTCATGCCAGCCATAAAAGCAGCTGGGTGAATTCTCAAGGAATGAGTAGGTTAACCTACGATGAGCGTTTGTCGGCACTGGGCCTGTACCCGCTGGAGTTTAGAAGAATGAGGGGGGCTCATTGAAACGTACAGAATAGTGAAAGGTTTGGATAGAGTAGATGTGGGGAGGATGTTTCCACTAGTGGGAGAGTCTAGGACTAGAGGTCATAGCCTCGAAATGAAAGGATGTTCTTTTAGGAAGGAGGTGTGGAGAAATGTCATTAGTCAGAGGATGGAATTCTTTGCCACAGATGGCTGTGGAGGCCAAGTCAGTGGATATTTTTAAGGCAGAGATAGATAGATTCTTGATTAGTACGGGTGTCAGAGGTTATGGGGAGAAGGCAGGAGAATGGGGTTAGGTGGGAGAGATGGGTCAGTTCATCTCTTTTCCCTCCATATCTATCACGTAGATCGATCAGCCATGATTGAATGGCGGAGTACATTTGAAAGGTCGAATGGTCGAATTCTATTCCTATGACCTTATAACAGCCCTTCCAGAGTATCTGATGTCTAGTTCAGTGTAGTTTAAAGTGTTGGTGGACAAAAGTGCTGGAGAAACTCAGCGGGTGCAGCAGCATCCATGGAGCGAAGGAAATAGGCAACGTTTCGGGCCGAAACCCTTCTTCAGACTGACCACACCCTAGTTTCTCCAGCACTTTTGTCTACCTTCGAGTTTCCAGCATCTGCAGTTCCTTCTTAAATAGTTTAAAGTGTTGTCCAGTGTGGATGTGATTTGTGGTGAGCCAGTACAGACACAGTGGGCCGAGTGGCCTCCTGCTTCATTACTAAAATCTTTTGTCACTCCTATTCACCGCAACGTTAGCATGATGTGATACGTCAGCTAGGGTTTTTTCTTCCAGTTCAGATGTATAGACTTAGCAGTGCTCAACTTTGGACTGACCCAGAGGTGGTTGGTTTGTCACCTTGTTCGCTTGTCTGTGAGACACTGTGCACTGAGTCAATGCAGAGGATGTCAAACAGGAAGATCAATGGTGTTAAATGACAACTAAATCCATCTTCAGTTCCGCGGCTCTCTCTTGCTCTCAGCTTACGATATGACTATCTGTCTGATTGTTGTGGGCTTGCATTTGGGGACAATGCCCAGTTGAGTTGAGTTTAGTTTAGAGACGCAGCGTGGAAACAGGACCTTGGGCCCAGCGATCCCCACACACTAACACGATCCTGCACACACCAGGGACAATTCACAGTTTTACCCAAGCCAATTCACCTACAAACCTGCACGTCTTTGGAGTGTGGGAGGAAACCGGGGCACCCGGAGGAAAACCCACGCAAGGTCACGGGGAGACCGTTCGGACTCCGCACCGACAGCACCCGCAGCCAGGATCGAACCCGGGTCTCTGGCGCTGTGAGGCAGCAGCTCTACCGTGGCGCCCTGGGAGGAGGGGCGCGCCAACGCTATGCGGCGGGGTGCAGCTTGAACGGGCACTGTTGCAGTGCGGCTATGTGGGGTTGACATTCCTGAAGCTAGGATTAGCTTCATAGTCACGCTCTTGGTGGGGACACAAAGAACTGAAAACTGTTCGAATATTAATGAAGGGCGGCACGGTGGCGCAGCGGTAGAGTTGCTGCCTCACTGCGCGCGCAGTGCCAGCGACCCGGGTTTGATCCCAACCACGGGCGCTGTCTGTAGGGAGTTTGCACGTTCTCCCCGTGACCGTGTGTGTTTTTTTCGCCGAGATCTTCGGTTTTCCTCCCACACTCCAAAGACGTACAGGTTTTGTAGGTTAATTGGCTTTGGCTCATATAGAACTATAAGCTAAACTAGAATTGAGAAGAACAGCAAATGCTGGAGGAACTCAGCAGGTCAGGCAGAGAGAATGGACAGTGGACATTTCGGGTCGGGGCTGGAGGAAGATGCCAACCCGAAACATTGTCTGTCTTTTCCCCTCTGCAGATGCTGCCTGACCTCCCGGGATCTTCCGGCACTTTGTACCTTGCTCATTTTCCCCTGGGTGCCGCTTGATCCCACCTTGCCCCCGTGACCATGTGGAGGGGGGGGGGGGGGGTTTCCTCCCGGTGCTGCGGTCCCCCCCCGCATCCCAAAGACGGTGCGGGCTTTGCAGGCGAATTGGGCCGAGGGTGGCGAGCGGATGAGAAAGTGGGGTAACGCAGAACTAGCGGGAACGGGTGATCGGCCGGCCGGCTCGGACCCGGTGGGCCGAAGGGCCTGTTCCCCCCCCTGTATCCCTGACACAATCCTAACTGCCTCCACCACCAAACGTGGCGGGGCATGCCGGTAAAGCAAAAAGGTGTAGGAAAGAATTGCAGACGCAAAATGCTGGGGTAACTCAGCGGGACAGGCAGCATCTCTGGAGAGAAGGAAAGAGGTTGAGACCCTCCTTCAGACTAAAGCACAAAGAATATCTGGAGGTAGACAAAAATGCTGGAGAAACTCAGCAGGTGAGGCAGCATCTATGGAGCGAAGGAAATAGGCAACGTTTCGGCACGAAACGTTGCCTATTTCCTTCGCTCCACTGATGCTGCCTCACCTGCTGAATTTCTCAACCATTTTTGTCTACCTTTGATTTTCCAGCACCTGCAGTTCCTTCTTAAACAGTATATCTGTGGGAGTCACTTTAATTGTGGTGTCTCCTCTTTTCTCTTGGAACAGATTGGATGGAGCGCTCCGACGGAGAAAAAGAAGGACTTGTGTCCAGAAAGGGAAGAGTAACCAGGTTGGTGTCTCGTCGGCTGTCCGATGGTATTGTGGGCTGTTTGTTTCCAGAGTACAGGGCGTGCAGTAAAGGGATTAAGACGCAAGGTCAAGTCAAGTCAAGTTTATTCGTCACATACGCATACGAGATGTGCAGTGAAATGAAAAGTGGCAATGCTCGCGGACTCGCTGAGGGCTCCCTGAGTTCACCTCCACCGCCGGCGGGCTGCCAAGCTCGGAGGCACGCCTGCCATTTCCCATGTGAGAAGCTTCTATGCTTCTATAAATATAGAAACATAGACAATAGGTGCAGGCGTAGGCCATTCGGCCCTTCGAGCCTGCACCGCCATTCAATATGACCATGGCTGATCATCCAACTCAGTATCCTGTACCTGCCTTCTCTCCATACCCCCCTGATCCCTCTAGCCACAAGGGCCACATCTACCTCCCTCTTAAATATAGCCAATGAACTGGCCTCAACTACCTGCTGTGGCAGAGAATTCCACAGATTCACCACTCTCTGTGTGAGAAAAGAAATTCTCATCTCGGTCCTAAAAGACTTCCCCCTTATCCTTAAACTGTGACCCCTTGTTCTGGACTTCCCCAACATCGGGAACAATCTTCCTGCATCTAGCCTGTCCAACCCCTTAAGAATTGTGTAAGTTTCTATAAGATCCCCCCTCGATCTACTAAATGCTAGTGAGTACAAGTCCGAGTCTATCCGCCAGCGTTTTGTCGTTAGTCCCCGTTTGCGCAGGACAGTTAGTGCTGACGAAACTCCAGCCCTTGTTTTCTAACCCCCCCCTCACCCACAAAAGACTTTTAAGACTTTTTGCCTTCCATCGCAGTGAGGAGGTGCCTGGAGATTCACTGTGATGGATGTTAAACTGTGTTCATTGTGTGTTCTGTTACACTATTTTCTATTATGACTGCAAGGTACGCAGTTTCATTCAAACTAAAATTTTGTAAGACAATAAAGGAATCTCAACTCAACTGGGGATCAACTGGCACCTACGGGATTGATCCCTGGGATGGCGGGGCTGTCATATGAGGAAAGATTGAAAAGACTAGGCTTGCATTCACTGGAGTTTAGAAGGATGAGGGGGATCTTATAGAAACATATAAAATTATAAAAGGACTGGACAAGCTAGATGCAGGAAAAATGGTCCCAATGTTGGGCGAGTCCAGAACCAGGGGCCACAGTCTTAGAATAAAGGGGAGGTCATTGAAGACTGAGGTGAGAAAAAACTTTTTCACCCAGAGAGTTGTGAATTTGTGGAATTCCCTGCCACAGAGGGCAGTGGAGGCCAAGTCACTGGGTGGATTTAAGAGAGAGTTAGATAGAGCTCTAGGGGCTGGTGGAGTCAAGGGATATGGGGAGAAGGCAGGCACGGGTTATTGATATGGGACGATCAGCCATGATCACAATGAATGGCGGTGCTGGCTCGAAGGGCCGAATGGCCTCCTCCTGCACCTATTTTCTATGTTTCCATGTTTCTCAATTCAAAGATAAGACACAAAGTGCTGGAGCAACTGAGCAGGTCAGGCAGCGTCTCTGTCGACAGGTGTCGGGACCTTTCTCCTCTGTCCTCTCTCCAGAGATGCTGCCTGTCCCGCCGAGATACTCCAGCATTTTGTGTCTATCTTCGGCATAAACCAGCATCTGCAGTTCCCTTTTATTACTGATCGAGGAATGAGCCGTTTGCTTTCTCTCCACTTCCAGACCGATTGCTTCAATTACATCCTCTTCCTGCAGAGGTTCAACAGCACTCACCTGTACACCTGCGGCACCTATGCCTTCCAGCCCAAATGCACGTATATCGTAAGTACCCTCAAGAATGCTACGCCGTTACAAAGAGCCATGCCCTTCTTCCCCCCTTGTAGAGTGATACAGCGTGGAAACAGGCCCTTCGGCCCAACTTGCCCACACCGGCCCTGCTACACTAGTCCCACCTGCCTGCGTTTGGCCCACATCCCTCCAAACCCGTCCTGTCCACACACCTGTCCGACTGCAAAGTTACGAGTTGTTGTTTTCCAGCCTTGTTCCCACCCGCACCTCTCCTCTGCTCCCAACGTTCCTTCCGACATTCCCTCTGGACCAACGTCTTTCCTGTCATCCCCCCCCCCCAGCGCGGGCAGAACCGGAGACTGGATATTGTGGGAACACCGGCCATTATTAGCCTCACCAGCTTGGGGTCTATTCCAGAGAACTGAGGAAAATATAGAGAAGGGTCTCGACCCGAAACGTCTAGAAATAAATGCTACCTCTCTAGAGACGCTGCCTGGCCCGCTGAGTTACTCCAGCCTTTTGTGTCTATCTTCAGTTTAAACCAGCGTCTGCAGTTCCTTCCGACACAAAACACAGAGCTAGTTTAGCCTGGCGATACAGCGCAGAAACAGGCCCGTCGGACCACAGAGTCCGCGACGACCAGCGATCCCCGCACATTGTGCACACGGGGCAACTTACAATTTAACCGAAGCCAATTAACCTACAAACCTGTACGTCTTTGGAGTGTGGGAGGAAGCCGGAGCTCCCGGAGAAAACCCACGCGGTCACGGGGAGAACGCACAAACTCCGCACAGACAGCACCCGTAGTCAGGATCGAACCCGGGTCTCTGGCGCTGTAAGGCAGCAACTCTACCGCTGCGCCACCGTGGCTCATGACAATAATAAGTCTAAATGTAACGTTTGAGGCGCAGTTTGCCGTTCCTACCGCTGGATTCCGACTTACTCCCCTGCTTCCAGTGACACAATAGTTGTGCTGTCTCAGTTTTCTCAGAGCTGTCTCTAGCCTTGTGCCAGCTCGATGCATTCTGCCCCACGGCCATACACACTCCACAAGGAGTTTTATTGTTCCCATCCTCTCTAAGACCCGTCTGTGGAATCCCTGGCACTGTTGAAGTGTGCAGACTTATCATGAATTCCACAGATTCACAACTCTCTGGGGGAGAACGTTTTTCCCTCACCTCAGTCCTAAGTGGCCAACCCCTTATTCTTAATAACCCTTAAGTCACCCCTGGTTCTGGACTCCCCCAACATCGGGAACATTTTTCCTGCATCTAGCCTGTCCAAATCCCTTAAAAATATTATATGTTTCTATAAGATACCCTCTCATCCTTCTAAATGCCAGTGAATGCAAGCCCAGTCAACCCATTCTTTCATCATATGTCATTCCCGCTGGCGTGCAGACGATTGTTGATGGGCCGAACGGCCTGTTTCCATGCCCGAAACGTTGCCTATTTCCTTCGCTCCATAGATGCTGCTGCACCCGCTGAGTTTCTCCAGCACTTTTGTGTACCCTCGATTTTCCAGCATCTGCAGTTCCTTCTTTAACACTTGTTCCATTTGATCTTCCGCTTGTGCACTGTGTCAAGTTGATTGCATTAGTCGAAACAGGGCGGGCCACGTGAAGGTTGCAATCTCCCGCCCCAACTACACTACTTGCCGACTCAGCGCATACAGCGCTCCAGAGAGGAGAATTCCAACGATTCACCTCCCGCTGCCCAAAGGAGTTACTTCTCATCTCAGTCCCGAATATGCGACTCCTTGTGTTAAGACTATAATCCTTGATTCCAAACGCCCAGTCAGGGGGAAATGTTATCTCTGCAACAATAAAGCTAAGCCTCGTAAGAATGCTGTATGTTTCAATGGGATCGCTTCTCATTCTAAATCGGGTCTGTGGGTCCACACTGCTTAGCGCTCTCAACCCAAAACCTCACCCATTCCTTTTCT
The DNA here is from genome assembly GCA_035221665.1 of Okamejei kenojei. NCBI lineage: Eukaryota > Metazoa > Chordata > Chondrichthyes > Rajiformes > Rajidae > Okamejei > Okamejei kenojei. The sequence continues at coordinate 11,898,340 of CM069168.1, forward strand.
CCAGAGATGCTGCCTGTCCCGCCGAGTTACTCCAGCATTTTGCGTCTATCCTCTGCTTAGCCTTTCCCGTACATGGAGGGACTTTCCAGTTTGGGAATCAACCCGTTAAAGCTTTTCTCCGTCTATCACGAGTATATCCTTTTCTGGAGAATGATTGGGGGAGGGGAATCTTATTCAAATGTACCAGATCCCAAGGTGTCTCGACAGGATAGATGTTGGTACACAAAATGCCGGAGAAACTCAGCGGGTGCAGCAGCATCTATGGAGCGAAGAAAATGGGCAACGTTTCAGGCCGAAACCCTTCTTCAGACCTGAAACGTTGCCCATTTCCTTCGCCCCATAGATGCTGCTGCACCCGCTGAGTTTCTCCAGCATTTTTGTCTACCTTCGATTTTCCAGCATCTGCAGTTCCTTCTTAAACAGGATAGATGTTGGGATGTTTTCACTTGGTGGGGGGTGGGGCAGAATTCCTGCCTCCAGCGCCAGGGACCCGGATTCGATCCTGACTGTCGATGCCGCCTGTACGCAGTTTGCCCGTTCTCCCCGTGACCTCGTGGGTTTTCTCCGGGCGCTCCGGTTTCCTCCCACACTCCAAACACGTACAGGTTTGTAGGTTAATTGATCTCCGGTAAAGTTGTAAATGGTCCCTAGTGTGTCGGATAAGACAGGTTTGCGGGGGGGGGGGGGGGGGGGGGGTCGCTGGTCGACGCGGACGCAGTGGGCCAGAAGGCCTGTTTCCACTCTGTATCACTAAACTAAATAAAATAAAATAAACAACGGGCCGCGTAATATGAGGCCAGTCAGTTAAACTGCGGTGATTCCAAGATGGCGTCCAACCCGTCTGCACGCGACTATTTGCGTGCAGAAGCCACAGAAGCACATCTCCAATCACAAATTACATTTGCTGCACACTCTATACTCCGACAGAAGCATTTCCCTTCTCATGTATCATCTACACACTGTCAATGGCTCGATTGTAATCATATATAGTCTTATAGTGTTTCCGCTGACTGGTTAGCACGCAACAAACATCTTTCCACTGTGACAATAAACTGAACTGTGTGTATAGGGTAATGGACCTCCGGAAATTCTCTCCCCCCCCCCCCCCCCAAGGGTGTTGCAGGAATTATTTGATGTTTTTAAGGTGGAGGTTGGTAAATCATTGAAAGATCGAGGGATTTTGGTCACCGAGAACTGATGCAGAAGCGGAGATCAGCATAGATCGGCCATGATCATGTTGAATGACAGGATAGGCTAAAGGGGCAGAGTGGCCTTCCCCTGCTCCTACCTTCTTTAGTAAGGAGACCAGACGAGACCCAATGAACCTCCACCACTGCTCCACTCTCGGCAAGATGTCTGGTTTAGTTTAGAGATACAGCGCAGAAACAGGCCCTTTGGCGCACCCGAGTCCCCGCGCACTAGCACTATCCTACACGCACACACGAGGGACATTTGACACTTGTACCAAATAAATTACCCTATAAACCTGTACGTCTTTGGAGTGTGAGAGGAAACCGAAGATCTCGGAGAAAACCCGCGTGGGTCACGGGGAGAACCGACAAACTCCGTACAGACAGCACCCGTAGTCTGGAGCGAACCCGTGTCTCCACGGGTTCGATCCAGAATTAGGCGGCAATTCAACTGCTGCGCCACCGTGCCGCGCTTCAGTTGTTCCTATCGTAGCGCTAATGCTAATCATAGCGCTGTGATGGTATAATGGTGAGCATAGTTGCCTTTCAAGCAGTTGACCCGGGTTAGATTCCCGGCCATCGCATCTCTTTGGCCCTTGTGGCTAAAGGGATCAGGGGGTATGGAGAGAAGGCAGGTACGGGATACTGAGTTGGATGATCAGCCATGATCATATTGAATGGCGGTGCAGGCTCGAAGGGCCGAATGGCCTACTCCTGCACCTATTTTCTATGATTCTATGTTCCCTCGGTAACATATGTTCCCTAGCTCCTTATTGCGGGGGAACGACTGAGGTGTTTCCTGCTGTACTTCTACTAAAGACAGACACAAAATGCTGGAGTAACTCTGCGGGACAGGGGGCATCTCTGGATAAAAGGAATGGGTGGCGTTTCAGCTCGAGACCCTGCTGCAGACTTCCCTAAACTCGCACTAAACCTTTATTTTCCCCTCTTTCCTCTAGGACGTGAAGAATTTTACTTTGAACACGGCAGCCATGGAGGGCGGGAAGGGAAAGTGTCCCTACGACCCTGCCAAAGGGCACACCGGCCTGATTGTGGGTGAGTACCTCGATCCCAAACTAACAGTCCCCTCGCACTCCGGCATCCCACCAAAAGCAAAACTCAAAGTGCTGGAGTAACTCGGTGGGTCAGGCAGCATCATTGAAGGACATGTGTAGGTGACATAGAAACATAGAAACATAGAAAATAGGTGTAGGAGGCGGCCATTCGGCCCTTCGAGCCAGCACCGCCATTCATTGTGATCATGGCTGATCGTCCCCCATCAATAACCCGTGCCTGCCTTCTCCCCATATCCCTTGACTCCACTAGCCCCAAGAGCTCTATCCAACTCTCTCTTCAATCCATCCAGCGACTTGGCCTCCGCAGCCTTCTGTGGCAGAGAATTCCGCAGATTCACCACTAAAGATTCTGACTAAAGAAATGTCTCGTCATCTCCTTCCTAAAAGAACGTCCTTTAATTCTGATGCTTCAGGCCTGAAGAAGGGTCTCGAACCGGAACGTCACCCATTCCTTCTCCGGAGATGCTGCCCATCCCGCTGAGTTACTCCAGCATTTTGCGTCTGTCTGCGGTGTAACCATCATCTGCAGTTCCTCCCCGTACACAAGTTCCAGTTTCTGTGCCTTTGTGAACCCAACACACACACACACATTGTGGCTTTGCAAATGACAAAAGGGACCACAGGCGGGAGTCGATTGATTAACTTCTGAAACCTGAAACTTTTGAGTGCGAAATAAGAATAATGGTTCTGCTGTGTTCTGTTTGTTTTTCTTCGAGCTCAATTAAGGTGCTTTGATGTCCCTGAAAGCTAATTGCATCACCCTGTGGGGTATGGTGTGATTCAGTCCAGAGGTCCTGTCATCCAATCTGCCTGTGTTTTCCTGCTGAAGATTGGACACAAAGAGCTGGAGTAACTCTGCGGGTCCGACGGCACCTCCTGGAGACGAGGAACGTTTCGGGTCGAGACCCTCCTTGTCTTCTGAAGGGGTGTGGAAGGTGGGAGGGACAGCAGTGAGCCTGGGCGATAGTTTCTATGCTGTTGGTCTCTGTGATTCGAGGCAGAGAATTGTCGGGACTTGGGTCAGGGAGCCACACGGCACGAAAACATGCCCTTTGGCCCAGCTTGTCCAAGATGACCCATCTGCCCACACTTGCCCTGTACCTCTAAACATTTCCCTATCCCAGGAAATAAACATATAAAATTATAAAAGGACTGGACAAGCTAGATGCAGGAAAAATGTTCCCAATGTGGGGCGAGTCCAGAACCAGGGGCCACAGTCCTAGAATAAAGGGGAGGTCATTTAAGACTGAGGTGAGAAAAAACTTTTTCACCCAGAGAGTTGTGAATTTATGGAATTCCCTGCCACAGAGGGCAGTGGAGGCCAAGTCACTGGATGGATTTAAGAGAGAGTTAGATAGAGCTCTAGGGGCTAGTGGAATCAAGGGATATGGAGAGAAGGAAGGCACGGGTTATTGATAGGGGACGGTCAGCCATGATCACAATGAATGGCGATGCTGGCTCGAAGGGCTGAATGGCCTCCTCCTGCACTTATTTTCTATGTTTCTATGAAAGCATCCAAATATCTTGAAAGGGAAAAGTGAGATATAGCCGGTGATGTATAGAGAGATATAGACCAAACTGAAAGATAAATGAGGAAAAATGTTTTCACCCAGAGAGTTGTGAATCTGTGAAATTCTCTGCCACAGAAGGCAGTGGAGGCCAATTCATTGGATGTATTCAAGAGAGAGTTAGATTTAGCTCTTGGCGCTAACAGAACCAAGGGATATGGCGAAAAAGCAGGAACGGGGTACTGGTTGTGGATGATCAGCCATGATCATATTGAATGGCGGTGCTGGCTTGAAGGGCCAAATGGCCTACTCCTGCACCTATTTTCTATGTTTCTATCATACGTTAATAGTTTCAAGAGAGAACGGCAATCGTTGTATTGAGTATGAACGTGAAACCCAGTGACTTAGCACAGGAGGCAAGGTAGGAGGGTCTAAGGCAGGGATAGACACAAAATGCTGGAGTTACTCAGTGGGTCAGGCAGCATCTCTGGAGAGATGGAATGGGTGGCGTTTTGGGTCGAGACCCTTCTTCAGACTGAGAGTCAGGGGAGGGGGAAACTAAAGGTATGAAAAGGTTCAAAGAACAATTAAATGAAAGTTAAAGAACAAATCGAAGTCGGCAACGGTGATCAAGGAACGGTGGAGCCCACAATGGTCCATTGTTGGCTGTGGAAACGGTGATAATGAGTGGATACAAACAGTGAAACTAAGCAGGATGACAGTGAAACTAGTCGGACGATTAGCAGCGCTGCGAACTCTCACGCATTGAGCGTGAGACTCGCGCATTTCACACAATTCTCACGCTCTCACGCTGATCACAGAATTTGACGTCTTCAGTTGTCGTCGACAGGGTCGAAGCTTGTCGTATCTTGTCGCGGGTGGACGTAAGTTGACCGGTTGCCGTAGGTTTTCACCTGTGTGGTCGTAGCCTTGTCGTAGGTGTGGTCGTAGGTGGACGTCCCAACTCGCGAGGAGTTGTGTCACCGGTCGATGTAGCTTGTCGTAGACGTTGCCGTAGGCTGGGTCCAGATTTCTCAACTCTCACCCAATGTTGGCAGCCCTGACATAGAAACATAGACAATAGGTGCAGGAGTAGGCCATTCGGCCCTTCGAGCCTGCACCGCCATTCAATATGATCATGGCCGATCATCCAACTCAGTATCCCGTACCTGCCTTCTCTCCATACCCCCTGACCCCTTTAGCCACAAGGGCCACATCTAACTCCCTCTTAAATATAGCCAATGAAGTGGCCTCAACTACTTTCTGTGGCAGAGAATTCCACAGATTCACCACTCTCTGTGTGAATTTTTTTTTCTCATCTCGGTCCTAAAAGACTTTCCCCTTATCCTTAAACTGTGACCCCTTGTCCTGGACTTCCCCAACATCGGGAACAATCTTCCTGCATCTAGCCTGTCCAACCCCTTAAGAATTTTGTAAGTTTCTATAAGATCCCCCTCAATCTTCTACGATTAGGGTGGGACGGAGGGAGAGAGGGGATGCCGGGGTTACTTGAAGTTAGAGAAGTCAATGTTCACACCGCTGGGTTGTAAGCTGCCCAAGCGAAATATGAGGTGCTGTTCCTCCAATTTGCGTTGGGCCTCACTCTGACTATGGAGGAGGCCGAGGACTAAGGCAGGCAGGGGTTAGAGAACGCTGGAGTAACTCAGCGGGACAGGCTGCACCTCTGGAGAGAAGGAATGGGGTGACGTTTCGGGTGGAGACCCTTCTTCAGGCCCCAGCTCAGCTTGTCGCAGTTGCCTGCCTTACTGTGAGAGGATCAAGAGGCGGGCGAATAGGGGGGGCCACTGACACTGGCGAGCGGGAACAGTTTGCACTAGCAGTTGTGGTACTGTTTATGTAGGAGTTATCCTGTCTGCCAGCTCCCGTTCCACTTGATTACCGCTGTAAGCTGACCTGTGCAAACAACCGCTGCACTTTCCTAACACCCTCCCTCCCCCCCCCCACCCCACTCCCAACTCACCATCCCCTCCTAAATCTTCCCTGTACACAAAGCGCCACTGACAGGAATAAATCAGCCATGATTTCATCTGCATCAGCATAATGACCACGGTTAGAAAGGCCAGTATTTACTGCCTGGTGCTAATTGCCTCGAGGAAATGGTGCCCCCTCATTGAAACTCAAAAGAGTCAAAAGAGTTTGTTGTCATGTGTCCCTGAAATAGTCATCACATTGAACACACAACAAGAGTGGAGCAGAGGGAAGGCCAGTCTTTATTGCCCAATGCTAATTGCCGTCGCGAAAATGGCGGGTTACCTCATAGGGCGGCACGGTGGCGCACGGGTAGAGTTGCTGCCTTGCAGCGCTAGAGTCCCGGGTTCGATCCCGACTAAGGGGGACTGTCTGTACGTTCTACCCCGTGACTGCGTGGAGTTTCTCCGCGATCTTCTGCTCTCCTCCCACAGTACAAAGACACGCAGGTTTGCAAGTTAATTGGCTTGGTATAGAATGTAAATTGTCTCTAGGTGCGTGTCGGAGCAGCGTTAAGGGCCTGTCTCACTTTTGCCTCACTTGCGCGCAAAGATTTTGTACATCCCAAAATCCTGGGTCGCGGCGCGTCACGGCCTACGTCACCACGCACCGTGCGCCCATTCACGTGTGCGGCACGGCGTGTAAATGATGTTGCGTAAATTACACGCAAATGACTCCCAAGTGGGACAGGCTCCTTTAGTGTGCGGGGATCGCTGGTCGGTGCAGACTCGGTGGGACGAGGCCTGTTTCCACGCTGTATCTCTAAACTAAACTGAACTAACCCATTGCATTCCCAACTGAAATTATAATCACATTGAGCATAGCACATAGCGTTGTATAGGAGAGGCCAGTATTAATTGTCCATTCCTAATTGCCCTCGAGAAACGCTGCAGCCCCTTCCTCAATACCAACCATAGATAGACACAGCGGGTCAGGCAGCTTCTCTGGAGAAAAGGAATAGGTGACGTTTCAGGTCGAGGCCCTTCCTTGGACTGAGAGTTGGGGCGAGGTGTGAAAAACTACTGATGCTCAGACGGCTGTGGAGGCCAAGTCAATGGATATTTATAAGGCAGAGATTGATTAGTACGGGTATCAGGGGTTATGTGTGAGGGGAAGGTAGGAGAATGGGTGGTCATGGTGGTACAGCGGTAGGGTTGCTGCCTTTTGGCCCTGTCCAGTGGTGCGAGTTCATTCCAAGAGCTCTTCCGAGTTAAAAAAAAAATCAAACTCGTGGTAAGCACGGAGAATGAACGTAGCGGGTACGTCGGAGCTCGGGGACGTCTCTTAGCGGCTCGTAACGCTAACGGCAGGTACGCGGGAGGACTCGCTAACGGCAGGTAAGCACGGGGAGACTCGTGAAGATTTTTCAACATGTTGAAAAAATGTCCACGAGAGCCCCGAGTACCGACGAGTGGCCATTACCGGAAATCTCCGAGTTCGAATCTGGGCAAACTCGGGAGAACTCTTGGAATGAACTCGTACCGTGGGTATAGGGCCATTACAGAGAATGGAGGGCCGAAGACCCGGGTTCGATCCCGACTACGGGTGCTGTCAGTACGGAGTTTGTACGTTCTCCCAGTGACCTGCGTGAGTTTTCACCGAGATCTTCGGTTTCCTGCCACACTCCAAAGACGTACATGTTTGTAGGTTAATTGGCCTGGTAAATGTAAAATTGTGTTAATGTGCGGGGATCGCTGGTCGGCGCGGACCCGGTGGGCCGAAGGGCCTGTTTCCGCGCTGTATCTCTAAACTAAACTAAACTAATGGGGTTGAGAGGGAGAGATGATCGGCCATGATAGAATGGCGGCGTCAACTTGATGGGCCGAATGGCCTAATTCTGCGCCTATATCTTACGAACATGTCAGCACTGATGAAGTCTGTGATCTCGACGGTGAAATGTGATTAGTTCTGTTCTGTGTGTGTCCTCCAGATGGTGAGTTGTACTCCGCAACGCTGAACGACTTTCTTGGCATCGAGCCGGTCATTCTGCGCAACCTGGGACTGCGCTACTCAATGAAGACCGAGTATCTCGCCACCTGGCTGAACGGTAAAGACCCGTAAAATACTTCACTTTCTGCAAATCTCTCGCTGATCATCAAATGGATATGTTGATAGAAAGGAGTGGCTGGGCCTGCAGACACTGGAATTTAGAAGGATGAGCAGGCACCGTATTGAAACACGTATAGTAGGATTATTAAGGGTTTGGACACACTAGGGGCAGGAAACAACTCACTTAAATCTAAATCTCACTTCAAGTAACGCAGTGCAGCGTAGGTTCACGAGATTGATCCCTGGGATGGCGGGACTGTCATATGAGGAAAGATTGAAAAGACTAGGCTTGTATTCACTGGAGTTTAGAAGGATGAGGGGGGGATCTTACAGAAACATATACAATTATAAAAGGACTGGACAAGCTAGAGGCAGGAAAAATGTTCCCAATGTTGGGGGAGCCCAGAACTGTTTAAGAATAAGGGGTAGGCCATTTAGAACGGAGATGAGGAAACACTTTTTCACCCAGAGAGTTGTGAATCTGTGGAATTCCCTGCCAGTGGAGGCTAATTTACTGGATGTTTTCAAGACAGAGTTAGCTCTTCAGGCTAACGGAATCAAGGGATATGGGTAGAAGGCAGGAACGGGGTACTGATTGGGGATGATCGGCCATGATCATATTCAATGGCGGTGCTGGCTCGAAGGGCCGAATGGCCTACTCCTGCACCTATTGTCTATGTATCTCCGTTTCTACTTTCATTGTCACGTGGCAAATCACAGTGAGATGCTTTGTTGTCTGTACTGAGGCCTACGTTGGGGGTGCTGGCAAAGTTACTAGGTATCCTTGCATTGCCCCAATTGTGTCCCCCCCCCTCCCTCCTTAGTTCTGGGTGGACCCTCCCCGCTGGACCCCTCCCTTTGTACCCGGTGGTCTGATGTCCCAGTCTGTGGCGTCGCACCAACACGAGATCAATTGAGCAATTGGCACGGTGGCGCTGCTGCCTCATAGCACCAGGGACCCGGGTTCGATCCTGACCACGGGCACTGTCTGTGTGGAGTTTGTACGTTCTCCCCTTGACCACGTGACTTTTCTCCGAGATCTTTTGAACATTTGAAAATTTTTTTTTTTTTTTTTTAAATTGTCGTGTTTACGCAATTTTTGTTCCTTTTCGTTCCAGAACCAAACTTTGTCGGCTCCGCTTACATCCAGGAAAGTGCAAACGTCGAGGTGGGCGACGATGATAAAATCTATTTCTTCTTCAGCGAGCGAGCGGTGGAGTACGACTGCTACAGGGACCAAGTGGTGGCTCGAGTTGCTCGCATCTGCAAGGTAAGATGGGCTTGAAGGCACGAGGGACCTCGAGCAAAACGCAGGAGGAACTCCACGGGTCGCGCTGGCGCAACGATAGAGTCGCTGCCTTACAGCGCCCAGAGACCTGCGTTCAATCCTGACCTCGGGTCCTGTTTGTGCGTTCTCTCCGTGACCACGAGGGTTTTCTCCGGGTGCTCCGGTTTCCTCCCATACTCCAAAGACGTACGGATGTGTAGACGAATTGGCTCCTGTAAAAATCGTACAGACGGTACCGGTAGTCAGGATCGAACCCGGGTCCCTGGCGCAGGAAGGCAGCAACTCTACCAGTGCGCCACCGTGCCTCACAATTCCCGATTGCATTGTGGAGTGTGTTAGCGTTAGACTTCTGAGATTGGATATTAATAATAATATTGAGTACCAGAGCGTTCTGCAAAATCGATTCCCAAAGTTGCATCACAATCTAGCCGGAGGGGTGAGTCGATCAGTTTTCCTTTCATTGACACAGATCTCTACACTTTTCCCGATGCTATCCTTGGGAAATCATTGACAAATTCCTCCAACAGTCCGCTTTGTAGATCTTCATCTCCCCGCGTCGCCCCCTGCCCCTTGCTTGCATCTCGCGGGCGCAGAGGTAGAGTTACCGCCTTACAGCGCTCACAATGCCAGAGGCCCGGGTTCGATCCCGACCGTGGGCGCTGTCTGCACGGAGTTTGCACGCTCTCCCAGTGTCCCGCGTGAGGCTTTCTCCGAGATCTTCGGTTTCCCCCCCCCCCCACGCTCCAAAGACGTGCAGGGTGGTCACGGTGGTGCAGCGGTCGAGTTGCTGCCTTACAGCGAATCCAGCGCCAGACATCCGGGTTCAATGAAATTCCTCGTATGTTGAAAAACATACATGCCGAATAAAGTCTGATTCTGATTCAATCCCAACTACCGGCTGCTGTCTGTGCGGAGTTTGCACGTTCTCCCCGTGAACTGCGTGAGGTTTTCTCCGAGATCTTCGGTTTCCACCCACACTCCAAAGATGTGCGGGCTTGTAGGTTAATTGGCTTGGCGTGAATGTAAATTGTCCCTAGTGTGTGTGCAGGATGGTGTGCGGGGGATCGCTGGTCGGCGCGGACTCGATGGGCCGAATGGCCTGTTTCCGCGCTGTATCGCTAAACTGAACAAAACTAAAATTAGCGGCTGAATTCACATTGGGGACTTCCAGCCCTTGCTTCCCCTGCCTAACATCTGCTTTCCGTTGCATCCTGATTGCATCTCATCATCCCCCCCCCCCACACATCCTGACTGTAACAGGTTTTATTAAAGCTCTTTCCGTCCCTCAGTAACCCACCCAGCAAGGGGTTCCCACTGGAGGGTGGCGGGGGGGGGGGCACTGGAAAGGCAACCTTTCGACCCCAAAGTCCTTATTTTCAATTCAATTAGAATTAGACGGATGTCCTCCGACAGCTGTTCAAGGCACTGAGGGAGCAGCGTCAACCCAAATCCCTGGCAACTTGCGTTCTCTCTTCCCCTGCTCCCATTGACATTAGTCCGTCAATCCGATTGGGGAAAAGGTCACGGCCGAAAATGCATCTGGATTGCAGGGGGCAGAATCGGAAATGAGGTCCGAAGAAGGGTCTCGACCCGAAAGGTCCTTCTATCCAGAGATCCCGCTGAGTTACTCCAGCTTTTTGTGTCCATTTTCAGTTTAAACCAGCATCTGCAGTTCCTCTCTACACATAGGGATGGAGAGTTTAGTTTAGTTTAGAGATACAGCCTTTCTTCCTTCTCTCCAGACCTGCTGCCTGTCCCGCTGAGTTACTCCAGCTTTTTGCACCCGTCTTCGGTTTAAACCAGCGCTTCATTCCAACACGTTGTGTGTTTTTCATTTGCAGGGTGACCTGGGCGGGGCTCTAACGCTTCAGAAAAAGTGGACCACCTTTCTCAAGGCCCGGTTGCTGTGCTCGCTCCCTGAGCAGCAACTCCACTTCAACGAGATCCGGGCGATCTACACGTTGAACGATAGCAGCTGGCAGGACACAGTGTTCTTCGGTGTCTTCCAGGCTCATTGGTAGGTCCTTGTGATTCATTTATCTCCTTCCCTTCCTGTCTCCCTCCCCCGTCTAAGGCCTGCGTCTCGCTGCTATTCCTCCCTCCCCTCCGGCTCGGTTCCTTCACCGTCGAACCCCCCTCCCCCCGCAGCACCGCCATTGATTCTCGCCGCCTGCAAACGGGATTAAAGGGCCCGCCCCATTTGGCCGTCATTTGCGCCTCATTTACGAGTTATATGTAATTTAGGTTGACGCATTGTTACGCGTGGTGTGCGCATGGTGAGGCGTGGAATTGTGGTGGTGCGCGGTTACGCGCTGCGCTCCAGGATTTAGTACTGGAACGAAATCCTCGCGCGCCACCTGCGTGACGCATTGGGTACGCACGCTGACGCCCCGACGTCTCACGTGTATCGCGTGGTGACGCATGGTCACATCACCGTGCGTCAACGTCCTGCTGCACGCCACATGGTATACTAATGACGTCACGCGCACCAGACGTGCGATTTGCGCGCGATGCGTCGACCTATTTTACATATGACCCATAAATGAGGCGCAAATGACAGCCAAGTGGGACAGGCCCTTTAGAGTTCTATGTCATCCCGCTTTTCACATCCACGCCCGACACGCAGAGACGATTTACAGAGGGCCCGTTCACCCGCAGGCACGCATGCACGCCTTTGGGAACGTGGCGGGGGGATCCGGAGCATCCGGACGTTAACCCAAGCCCTTGCAGGTAGAACGTGCAAGCTCCGCACAGGGAGCACCCGGCTCTACCAGGTGCGCCACCGTGTCGCCCTCAAGACGGGGAGAGCTGGGCGGTGAATAGGCGTCCCATTTGGTCTGGAGAAGCGTCTCGACCCGAAACGCCACCCATCCTTCCTCTCCAGAGATGCTGCCTGAGTTACTCCAACACTTTGCTCTGATCTTCACTCCTCCGCCTGGGGTGAAGATTGCAAACGTGACTGTGAGAAACATTAAAGACTAAGCTCCACGCTGGGCACTGGGGTGCAGAGTATAGAAGTACAGCCTGAAAACAGGCCCTTCGGCCCACCGCGTCCCTGCTAACCATCGATCGACCGTTCATTCATCCACTCCTTGCATGCTGGGAGCAGTTTTACCGAGACTGGTCAACCTACAAACCCGCACGTCTTTGGGATGTGGGAAATGTAACAGCTGGAGAAACCCACGCGGTGTCGGGGAGAACGTGCAAACTCCACACGGACAGCATTTGTGATCAGGATCGAACCGGGGTCTCTGGCTCTGCGAGCTAGCATTGCGGCTGAATAGAGTCACATTTGCCAACCACACCCACATTTACCCAGTCGGGCCCCTTTCTCGTGCCCCTTTGCCCACAACGCCACGCGCTCTTCCTGTTCCCGAGACCTGATTAAATCTCTTCCCATCACGGTGACGGTTACTTTGCGAAAGCAGAAGTGTTTTCTTCCGTCCCGCGTGCACGGGCTGCTCCTCGCGTTGACTCTGCGGTTTGTCCGTGCCATTGGCATGTCCGCCGGAATGAGTTGCTTACCCGTTTTGTTCTGAGTAAGCCGATCGCAATTTCCATACACCGCTGTCACATCGCCTATTGGCCAAGGGCAGCGCTGTAGCGCAGGGGGTAGAGTTGCCCGGGTTCGATCCCGACTGCGGGCGCTGTCTGTACGGAGTTTGCACGTTCCCCCCGTGGCCCGCGTGGGTTTTCGCCGGTTTCCTCCCACATTCCAAAGACGTGCAGGTTGGTAGGTTCTGTCAATTGTCAATACACAATAGGTGCAGGGGCAGGCTATTCGGGCCGAAACGTTGCCTATTTCCTTCGCTCCATAGATGCTGCTGCACCCGCTGAGTTTCCCCAGCACTTTTGTCTACCTTATATCTCAGGACATTGGACTGCTGGTCACAAGAGCATTAAAAATACATGCCCGCAGTTATTTATAGTTCTTTTGAGCTTGGGTGCTCGCAGAATGTTACAGCAAGTGGCTGGGAGCTGGGGCTTGTAATGGTCGGGTCAGGGGAAGTGTAAGGGATCCATTGATTTCGTCTGCCATTGGGCGGTAAAGAGCCCGGCCAAATCAGTCCAGACTGGGATTTAATGCACGTTCCAGGAATAGGGAGCAACCTGTCAGCACTTTCCCACCATCGACCCGGCCATTTTATACTTCAAGTACACAAGGAAACCTGTCCCTCCGCGCAAATCTCCAAAGGATTATCGCTGGAAGAAACAGCTTAGGGCAAGGTTTTTGAATATCGAGGACGGAAAGGATTAGTGTAACGTGAAGCTGTGGGCTCGCTGAGTTGGTCTGGGGATGTGCTGTGGGGGGAAGGGGGGGGGGGGGGGGGGGGGAACCTTGCAATTGTCCACCTTGCAATTATTCCCTGTGGAAAGGCTCTGGGAATGAGCATTGGATGGTGACCAGAGACAGCAGAGGAAGGAGCCCAGTATTCAATAGACAATAGACGATAGGTGCAGGAGTAGGCCATTTGGCCCTTCGAGCCAGCACCGCCATTCAATGTGATCATGGCTGATCATCCCCAATCAGTACCCCGTTCCTGCCTTCTCCCCATATCCCCTGACTCCGCTATTTTTAAGAGCCCTATCTAGCTCTCTCTTGAAAGCATCCAGAGGACCTGCCTCCACCACCCTCTGAGGCAGAGAATTCCACAGACTCGCCACTCTCTGTGAGAAAAAGTGTTTCCTCGTCTCTGTTCTAAATGGCCTACTCCTTATTCTTAAACTGTGTGTGGCCCCAGGTTCGGGATTGAACTGTACTGGTATCTTTGATTGAACTGTACTGGTATTATCTTGCACTGAACGTTATTCACATTATTCCCTTGACCATGTATCTGTACACAGTAGACGGCTGGATTGTAATCGTGTATTGCCTTTACGCTGACTGGCTAGCAGGCAGCAACAAGGCTTTTCGCTGTACCTCGGTCCACGTGACAATAAACTAATCTGAACTGAACTCTGTGCGGCAGGGCTGACCTGGACGTGTCTGCGGTGTGCCAATACCGGATCGGGGATATCCAGCGAGCATTCGATGGGCCGTACAAGGAGTACCGGGACCAGGCACAGAAGTGGGGACGATACTCGGATAAAGTGCCGAGCCCCAGGCCCGGAGCGGTAAGTCGCGCGACGCCACGCGCATCCAATGGCGGGCTGCACGTTGGCGCAGCGGTAGAGTTGCTTCCTAATGCCCCGGTCCCACTTAGGAAACCTGAACGGAAACCTCTGGAGACTTTGCGCCCCACCCAGGGTTTCCGTGCGGTTCCCGGAGGTTTTTGTCCTCCGGCAACCACCTTCAACTAGCATCGCAACCGGCTTCGACTAAAAAATTACCCATATTTAAACCGGAAACCACTTTCAGGGAGCCTACCATCAGGGAGACTGACAAAAACCTCCGGGAACCGCACGGAAACCTTGGGTGGGGCGCAAAGTCTCCAGAGGTTTCCGTTCAGGTTTCCTAAGTGGTTCAGGGGCATTACAGCGCCAGAGACCCGGGTTCGATCCTGACTACGGGTGCTTGTCTGTACGTTCTCCCCGTGACCTGCGTGGGTTCTCTCCGAGATCTTCTGTTTCCTCCCACACACCAAAGACGTGCAGGTCTGTTGCTTAATTGGCTACGGTGAAAGAAAATGGTAAATTGTCTCTCGTGTGTGAGTGGGGATCTCTGGTCGGTACGGTCTGGGTGGGCCAGAGGGTCTGTTCACCTGCTTGCGATGATGCCCCACCCGCTGAGTTACTCCAGCGCTTTGTCCTGGAGCTTGTACTGGGCGTGGGTGAGGCATCACAGGCTGGGGCCGGTGAAGTGTTGATGTCATAGAGAGACGTGGCAGGAAACGGCCCTTCGGCCCAAACCCAGGACTGGGGAGGAAGGAGGGGCGGACAGACAGCACTCGTTACTGAGTGGCTGACTTGGTGAACTTGCAGCAGAGTCTGGACTCACTGTTCATTTGCCACAGGCCAATAGTTTGAGGAAGGACAGCCTTGTGATTGGGGCAGTGCAGCGTAGGTTCACCAGATTGATCCCTGGGATGGCGGGACTGTCATATGAGGAAAGATTGAAAAGACTAGGCTTGTATTCACTGGAGTTTAGAAGGATGAGGGGGAATCTTATAGAAACATATAACATCATAAAAGGACCGGACGAGCTAGATGGAGGAAAAATGTTCCCAATGTTGGGCGAATCCAGAACCAGGGGCCACAGTCTTAGAATAAAGGGGAGGCCATTTAAGACTGAGGTGAGAAAATACTTTTTCACCCAGAGAGTTGTGAATTTGTGGAATTCCCTGCCACAGAGGGCAGTGGAGGCCAAGTCACTGGATGGATTTAAGAGAGAGTTAGATAGAGTTCTAGGGGCTGGAGGAATCAAGGGATGTGGGGAGAAGGCAGGCCATCTTTCTTCTTCCCGCCCCCCCTACATCAGTCTGAAGAAGGGTTTCGGCCCCAAAAGCGTCGCCCATTTCCCTCGCTCCATAGATGCTGCCGCACCTGCTGAGTATCTCCAGCGTTTTTGTCCACTCACGTGTGTCCTCCTCCCTTTGTTTGCAGTGCATCACCAATAGCCACAGGGCGAGTGGCTACAACACCTCCCTCGAGCTGCCTGACAACACCCTGAACTTTGCCAAGAAGCACCCGCTGATGGACGAGGTGGTGCCGCCGGTGGGTGGCCGGCCGCTGCTCACACAGAAGGGGGTCAGGTACACGCAGATGGTGGTGGATCAGGTGGTGTCGTGGGACGGCACTCCCTACACCGTGCTCTACATCGGGACAGGTCAGTCTCCCTCTCTGCAGGGCAGGGCAGGGCAGTTCAATCCCCCCACCCCCCCAATATGGGGCGGCGCGGTGAGACCCTGGTTCGATCCCGCCTACGGGTGCAGTCTTGTACGCTCTCCCCACGACAGTGTGGTTTTGATCAGCCATGATCATATTGAATGGCGGTGCAGGCTCGAAGGGCCGAATGGCCTACTCCTGCACCTATGTTTCTATGGGTTTTTTGTCAATGCACCCACTTTCCCCCCCACACTCCCCCCACAGATCCATTGAGTGATACAGCATGGGAACAGGCCCTTCAGCCCCAATTTAAAACTGCAGGCCTGTAGGCTAATTGGCTGGGTGTCAGTGTCCATTGATAGTGCTAGTATACGGGGTGATCGCAGGCCGGCACAGACTCGATGGGCCAAAGGGCCTGTTTCCGTCCTGTATGAATCTTACAACTACCAGATACGTGGAACGTCGATCGGAAAGGTTTAGAGGGATACGGCCTAACTGCAAGGAAATGAGACTAGGTTGGATGGGGCTCCTTGGACGGGCAGGGGCGAGATGGGCCGAAGGGCCTGTTCCCATCCTCAATAGTTCCAGATAAAGTGCCACCAGAGGTGACTGCTGTGCCTTCATTTGCCAAGGACTCCTTCCTCGAGTGGAGCACGAACGGACGGCCAGTATTTATATTTCCCAACGTCAACAGGGAGGCAATGTTAAACAGGAAATAAGAGTGCGGGGGGGGGCGGGGGGGGGGGGAGATTGCAGATGAAGTTTGCGTGTGGTTAGGTCCCGCTCCTTCACATCCTCCCGGTGGGAAAGTGCATCCTCTTGAAACTGTGCGGCTAAATTTAGTTCTGGAGCAGCCCTGATGGTTTGCAGACTGAGGTTTGTCGCTTACAGCTGGGCTACTCATGCAGTGTATTGTGGACTGATTCAAACCCTCGGGTTTTAGCATTGCTGAGATCCTTTGATGGCCGTATGCACTTGAAAGGCATGCCTTAATAACATATTTATCTTGCTCCATAGTTCAGCTTAACTTGGAGACGCAGCATGGAAACAGGCCCTTCGGCCCATCGAGCACCCCTTTGCACCAGTTCTACGCTATCCCACTTTCTCATCCACTCCTTAGACGCTCAGATCCTCTGATGCAGCTGTGTCTGTGACCCCCCCCCAATGAAAGAAAGAATCCTAACCAGGGCGTAATCCTGCTGCTATGGTGCTATGGTGCAGCGGTAGAGTTGTTGCCTTACCGGATCCAGAGACCCGGGTTCCATCCTGACTGCATGCGCTGTCTGTGCGGGAGTTTGCACGCTCTCCCGGTGACCACGTGGGTTTTGTCCTGGTGACCCGGTTTCCTCCCACACTCCAAAGATGTACGGGTTTCTAGGTTAATTGGCTTGGTATAAATGTAAAAATTGTCCCTAGTGTGTGTGTGTGTGTGTGTGGGATAGTATTAATGGGGTGATTGCTGGTCTGCGTGGGCCGAAGGGCCTGTTTCTGTGCTGTATCTCTAAATGTTTAAAGTGGATTTATGTCCTGGTTAGACACAAAAAGCTGGGGTAACTCAGCATCTCTGGGGAAAAGGAATAGGTGACGTATTGGTTCGAGACCCTTCTTTAGACCAGAGCCGACCCAAAACGCCAACTATTCCTTTTCCCCAGAGATGCTGCCTGACCCGCCGCTTCCTCCAGCTTTTTGTGGCTGTCTTCGGTTTAAACCGGCAGCTGCTGTTCCTTCCTGCAGTTTACGTCCTGTTTATTTAGTCGCTTAGAAACATAGAAAATAGGTGCGGGAGGAGGCCATTCAGCCATTCGGCCCTTCGAGCCAGCACCGCCATTCATTGTGATCATGGCTGATCGTCCCCTATCAATAACCCGTGCCTGCCTTCTCCCCATATCCCTCGCTTCCACTAGCCCCTAGAGCTCTATCTAACTCTCTCTTAAATCCATCCAGTGACCTGGCCTCCACTGCCCTCTGTGGCGGGGAATTCCATAAATTCACAACTCTCTGGGTGAAATTTTTTTTTTCTCACCTCAGTCTTAAATGACCTCCCCTTTATTCCAATAATATTAGTCGGCCATGGTCTATGTTAAACGCTTTCCCCGTGTCCCACTCTTTGCCCAGGAACGGGATGGCTTCAGAAGGCCGTGATGGTTGGCCCTCGGACCCACGTCATCGAGGAGATCCAGCTCTTTGCGGAGGAGCAGCCTGTGGAAAGCTTGACCATCTCCAAGAAGAAGGTGAGTCGGCCCGACTTTCCCCCGCACACGCTCGCTGGGTTTGAAACCAACGCCACTTGTTCCCCCCACTTCTGCAGCTTCGCTATCCACCCATCGCTCGCCAGGCTTTGTCCTGCCCCTCTTCTCTCCCACCATTCTCCCGCACCCCTCCATCCAACCCACCGCTAGAAGTTGCCGACCTGAAACGCCACCTGTCCGTGTTCCCCAGAGGTGCTGCCTCACTAACCTGCAACCCAGGGGTGTGAACACTGAAGATCGACACAAAAAGCTGGAGCAACTCAGCGGGACAGGCAGCATCTCTGGCGAGAAGGAATGGGTGACGTTTCGGGTCGAGACCCTTCTTCAGACGGATGAATATTGATTTCTCTAACTTCAAGTAACCCCGGCATCTCCTCTCTCTCTATCCCTCCCCCACCCAAGTCGCACCAGCTTCTCGTTTTCACCCACCAACAGCCAGCAATGGCCGGTTTCCTTTATCATAGTTCCTTCTTTGCATCTCTCGTTTCCTTTTCCCGTGACTTTCGGTCTGAAGAAGGGTCTCGACCCGAAATGTCACCCATTCCTTCTCTTTATTCCAGCTCTTTGCGCCGATCTTCGGTGTAAACCCGCATCGGCAGTCCCTTCCCGCACGGCCGGGTTACTCCAGCACTTTCCGTCACACTTCAGCACCTGTAATTCCCGTGTCTGTAACACGCCCTCGGTGTGTCGGAGATCCCTGACGCTCCGCTCCTTCCCGCAGAAGCTGCTGTTTGCCGGCTCCCACCGCCAGGTGGTCCAGGTTCCCGTGGCCGAGTGTCGGAAGTACAAAGGCTGCGCGGATTGCATAATGGCGAGGGATCCGCACTGCGCTTGGGCCAACCGTGAGTGCGCGAGGATCGACACCTTGACGAAGTAAGTAGGGAGCGCCCGCGGCGCTCACCAGACACTCCTATTCAACCACGGGGCCGGGTCAGAAAGGAACCCAGTCTTCCTGGGAAGGGCAAGACATAGAGAGAGTTAGGAGCAGAAGGTCGTAAGTGACAGGAGTAGAATTAGGTCATTCAGCCCATCTAGTCTACTCCGCCATTCTATCTCTCCCTCCTAACCCCATTCTCCTGCCTTCTCCCCAGAACCTCTGACGCCTGTACTCCTCAAGAATCTTATCTATCTCTGCCTTAAATATATCCATTGACTTGGCCTCCACAGCCTTCTGTGGCAAAGAATTCCACAGATTCACAGATAATGGAGGTTCAGTTTACTTCAGAGATACAGCGCTGAAACAGTGCCCTTCGGCCCACCGAGTCCGTGCCGACCAGCGATCCCCGCACACTAATGGGGCCTGTCCCACTGTACGAGTTCCTTCCAAGAGTTCTCCCAAGTTTGCCCTGAATCGAACGCGGAGATTTACGGTAATGGCCGCTCGTCGGTACTCGGGGCTCTCGTGGACATTTTTCAACGTGTTGAAAAATCTTCGCGAGTCTTCCCGAGCTTACCGCGTTTCCCGAGTACCTGCCGTTAGCGTTAAGAGTCGCCAAGAGACGTCTCTGAGCTCCGACGTACCCGCCACGTACATTCTACGTGCTTACCACGAGTTTGATTTTTTTTTAAACTCGGGAGAGCTCTTGAATTAGCTCGTGCAGTGGGACAGCCCCTTAACAAGAGGGACAATTTACACTTACACCAAACCAACTAACCTACAAACTCTTTGGAGTGTGGGAGGAAACCAAAGATCTCTGAGAAAACCCACGCACGTCACGGGGAGAACGTACAAACTGTGCACAGACAGCACCCGCAGCCGGGATCGAACCCGGGTCTCGGGCGCTGCAAGCGCTGTAAGGATGCCACCGTGGCGGCCCTCAGCTGCTGGAAAATTTAATATTAAGTAATTCATAAGCCGGTAACTTATTGGAGCAGAAATAGGCCATTCAGCCCATCAAGTCTACTCCACCATTCAATCGTGGCCGATCTATCATCCCCTCTCAACCCCATTCTCTTGCCTTCTCCCCATAACCTCTGACACCCTGAACCAACCCAACATCTTTAGTTCAGTTTAGTTTAGAGATACAGCTTAGAAACGCCCCTAACTGAGCTAAACTAGTTATGCCGGACCTAATTGAGATGTTCCTTGCACATCCTAATCCACTCTGTAAGAGGACAATTTGGTTTCAATTTGTGTGAATTGATAGCAGAGATAAATACAGTCGCTGCAGGAAATTTGACTTTAAAATTAAGTAACTGAGCTAAATTAGTTTGCTGTACATGAATCGACTTTTCCCTTGCTCTTTATTCAAATCTACTCAATAGACAATAGACAATAGGTGCAGGAGTAGGCCATTCGGCCCTTCGAGCCAGCACCGCCATTCAATGTGATCATGGCTGATCATCCCCAATCAGTACCCCGTTCCTGCCTTCTCCCCATATCCCCTGACTCCGCTATTTTTAAGAGCCCTCTCCAGCTCTCTCTTGAAAGTATCCAGAGAACCAGCCTCCACCGCCCTCTGGGGCAGAAAATTCCACAGACTCACCACTCTCTGTGAGAAAAAGTGTTTCCTCATCTCCGTTCTAAATGGCTTACTCCTTATTCTTAAACTGTGGCCCCTGGTTCTGGACTCCCCCCAACATCGGGAACATGTTTCCTGCCTCCAGCGTGTCCAAACCCTTAACGATCTTATATGTTTCAATATGTTTCACTCACTGGCTGGATGGTTGTTCGTTGTATAAGGGCTTCTTGGTTTTAATTTACTTTCGAGATGCAGGCCGGAAACAGGCCCTTCAGCCCCGCCGAGGCCTCAGGTTAGGAGGGAGCGATAGATCAGCCATGATTGAATGGCAGAGTAGACTTGATGGGCTGAATGGCCTAATTCAGCTCCTACGACTTATGACCGAATGAACACGTGCTCAGTGTGGGTGGGAAGTGGGGAGTTGGACAAATAAATGTTCGGTAAACTGGGTAGAAGGTAACCCCACAGCTCCCAACACCAATACTGAGTGATGCTCATTTAGCTAGAAATAACTTGTTGAAAGTTGAAAAGTTGAAATTGAAGCTAGACACAAAATGCTGGAGTAACTCAGCGGGACAGGCAGCATCTCTGGAGAGAAGGAGTGGATGATGTTTCAGGTGGAGCCCCTTCTTCAGACTGTAGAAGGGACTCGACCCGAAACATCACCTGAAACGTCACCCATTCGTTCTCTCCAGAGACGATGCCTGTCCCGCTGAGTTACTCCAGCATTTTGTGTCTAGCTTCGATTTAAACCAGCATCTGCAGTTCCTTCCTACAGAGGCTGAAAGCAAGATGCATGCCACACACTTGTCAAGTGCGCTGTGCTCCTGAGCTGTGTGCATCGACTGAAGGACGTGCTATATTGTGCTTGCAATCAGCGACAGTCCAAGGGCATGTGGCTTCCTTTTAGGAAGAAAGCAGTCTTTGAATTCTGGGGAATCTTTGTGTTAATTGTGACCTCTCTGTGACCAGAGCTCTGTGGTTAGAAAGGAAGCAGTGTGCGTGTGTGGCAGTCAAGTTGTACAAAGGGTCAGACCCGTGTCCCAATCTCTGAGGATTCTGCTTCCCCTTGGCTCGGAGCATCGGAGGGGAGGGAGGGAGGAACGGCCCGGTGGCGCAGCGGTAGAGTTGCTGCCTCACAGCGCCAGAGACCCGGGTTCGATCCCGACTACGGGCGCTGTCTGTGCGGAGTTTGTACGTTCTCCCCGTGACCACGTGGGTTTTCTCCGGGTGCTCTGGTTTCCTCCCACACGCCAAAGACATGCAGGTTTGTGGGCTAATTGGCTTTAACCCCTTTAAACTTACGGAAATAAATCCTTAGTTCAGGTACCTCCTTGTGTTTTATGCAGGGATTAAGTGTTAGAGAGCGGCCCTGAACTACTATCTACCTCATTGGAGACCCTCGGACTATCTTTGATCGGACTGTACTGGCTTTACCTTGCACTAAACGTTATTCCCTTATCGTGTATCTTTACACTGTAAATGTCTCGATTGAAAGGTCAGAAGGAATTGGAATGGAATTAGGCCATTTGGCCCATCGAGTCTACTCTACCATTCCATCATGGCCGATCTATCTCTCTCTCTGAACCCCCTTCGCCTGCCTTCTCCCCCATCACCTCTAACGCATGTACTAATCAAGAATCTATCTGTCTATCTCTGCCATAAAAATATCCACTGAACTCGTGTGTAATCGTGTGTTGTCTTTCTGCCGACTGGAGAGAAAAAAGCTTTTCACCGCAGCTCGGCACAGACGCTCACGCACACCTCGGCACAGCAGACAATAAACACGACTGTTTAATATGCACGTAATTCAAAAATTGTTCCTTTCTTTTTCTTAGAACCCATGCCGTGTACCAGGACGTGGACTCTGCCAACGTTGATGTGTGCCCGAGGATGGAACCCGTCAAAGGTAACTGCGGGAGGACAGGGAAGCGAGGAGCTTCATTTTAGACAATAGGCAATAGGTGCAGGGGTGGGCCATTTAGAACGGAGATGAGGAAAATAATTTTCACCCAGAGAGTTGTGAATCTGTGGAAGTCTCTGCCTCAGAAGGCAGTGGAGGCCAATTCTCTGGATGCTTTCAAGGCTCTTCAAGGCCTGGAATCCAGACCAATGGCAGAATTTAGATTGCTTTTCACCCATGTTTGTCGAGTCGAACCTATGTAGAAACATAGCTGCAGGAGCAGGCCATTCGGCCCTTCGAGCCAGCACTGCCATTCAATATGATCATGGCTGATCATCTGAAATCAGTACCCTGTTCCTGCTTTTCCCCCTGACAAAGGGTTTGGACACGCTAGAGGCCGGAAACAATTTCCCGATGTTGGGGGAGTCCAGAACCAGGGGCCACAGTTTAAGAATAAGGCGTAAGCCATTTAGGACGGAGACGAGGAAACTCTTTTTCTCACAGAGAGTGGTGAGTCTGTGGAATTCTCTGCCTCAGAGGGCGGTGGAGGCGGGTTCTCTGGATGCTTTCAAGAGAGAGCTAGATAGGGCTCTTAAAAATAGCGGAGTCAGGGGATATGGGGAGAAGGCAGGAACGGGGTACTGATTGGGGATGATCAGCCATGATCACATTGAATGGCGGTGCTGGCTCGAAGGGCCGAATGGCCTACTCCAGCACCTATTGTCTATTGCCTACTGTTTGTCCCGGGTGCTGATTGTCTGTATCTCCCCGCCTCTTTCACCAGATCCCAGGTCCAAGGCCGTGGCGGCAGTGACTGGCACCGCCATCCTCATGCCGTGCCCGCTCATCTCCAACCTGGCTCTGCCCAAGTGGCTCTTCCAGGGGCAGGACCTGGCCAGGTTTCCCAGCGCCGGCTACGAGATTCGACCTGGGGCCTTGCAGATTTTGGACGTGGGCTCGCATCACAGCGGCAGCTACCTGTGCTACTCCGAGGAGAGGCACGGGCGGGTCTTGGCGGGCAACTACTCCTTGGTGGTCTTCCCCAGCCAAGCCACGGCGCTGGAAAGCCGATCGGCGGGCTTCAACCTGGGCTTGGTGTGGCTGGGGGTCTTGGTCCTGGGCGCCGTGGTCTTGGCTTGCCTGCTGGGGACAGTCATCTACCTCAACCGCAAGCTGAAGGGGCAGCTGGAGAAGACGGCCGGGGCTCGGGAGGCCACGGGCTCCAGGCCGCCCGAGCGGCCGCTGCCCAAGGAGGTTCCCCGCGCCACCACCTTCATTCCCAGCCAGACGTCCAGCTCGGACGAGAAGCTGTGGGAGGCTCCGTCCTACTACTACTCGGACGGATCGCTGAAGATCGTGCCGGGCCACGCCGTGTGCCAGAACGGCAGGGGCTCGCCCGCCCACAACGGCACGGCCAACGGCATCCCCGGCCAGCCCCTGCCCACCGCCCTCCAGTCGCCCACCCGCCTGAACCTGGCCAACATCCGCGGGGCCAACACCAACGGCTACATCCGCCTCCACCTCGGCGACGAGGCCGCCGACCCCTTCTCCGAGGAGCTGCGCAAGAAGCTGAAGCAGCGGCAGATGCTGCCCGACGCCAACCCAGAGGAATCGTCCGTGTGACCGGAGCTCACCGCTCCCCCCGTTCCACCGCCCGGCTACCTCAGCTCCCTGTAAATAGCCACGAGGAACCTAACACTGAGAAACCACCCCCTTGTATATACTTCACAAGAGACCGCTTTTTACAGGCTTGAGAACGTCCCGGCATACGCAGAAACCCAAAGACATAACAAGCTGGGTCCCGCCACGGGCTATATCCCCGCTCTCCCACTCGCTCTATAACTGTAGCTGAACTTCACCCACTGTGAACGGGCAGAGAGAAGTACACACTGGCACGCACTTCCTTGTCACTCCACACCTGCTCTGGAGCAAGCTGGCTGCCTGACAAACAGGTAGGTGTACACTAAATGCAGGCTCTTCCTGCTCCTGACTCTTCTGGTGGGGTGATTATATATGTGTGTGTGTATATGTAGAGTTACACAGATATACATACATATATGTACTTGCACACATCTGATGTACGGTCTGGACCTGAAAGGCCACCCATTACTTTTCCGCAGAGATGTTGCCTGACCTGTTCAGTTACTCCAGCATTTTCTGTCTATATTACATACACACGTACATACACACGTACATACACACGTACATACACACGTACATACACATATTCGTCTGAAGAAGGGTCTTGACCCGAAATTTCAACTATTCCTTTTCTCCAAATATGCTGGCTGACCCACTGAGTTACTCCAGCATTTTGTCTAACATAGCGCCACACACACACACACACACACACACACACTCACACTCACACTCACTCACACTCAAATATGCACACACGCACGCACACATTCACAAACACGCACACACATTCACAAACACACATGCACACACACTCACACGCACACATTCACAAACACGCACACACACACACACACACACACACACATACATTCACACTCACACACACACATTCACAAACACGCACACACATTCACAAACACACATGCACACACACTCACACGCACACATAAACACACTCACATTCTCACACACACACATTCAACACACAGACACTCACATGTACACACACACACACACTCACGCGCACACTCACACCCGCACACACACACACACTCACATGCACACACTCACACTCACATAATACAAGCAAACAATAATAGTGCAAAAAGGCAAAGCCAATGCCCCAGGTCTATGCAGCTCAGAGCTTATTTGGAGATTGCAGTGTTTAATAGCCTGATGGCTGTAGGGAAGAAGCTGTTCCTAATCCTGGCTGTTGCAGTTTGCAGGCTCCTGTTCCTTCTTCCCGATGACAGGGGTGAGATGGGTGTGTGGCCGGGGTGGTGTGGGTCTCCGGTGATGCTGGCTGCCTTTTTGAGGCAGCGACTCCTGTAGATCCCTTCGATTGTGGGGTCAGTACCCGTGATGGGATGGGCATCTCTGACCCACTCGTCTCATCCACTGAGTCTCCACAGACCCTCAGATAGAGAAATCCGAAGATCCAACACTCAATATCAAGATATAACATAACATCTGAGCATTGAGTAGCTGGACCTGGTGCCTGAGATAAATCTCCGGCTGCAGACAGGGTCGCCAAGGGAAATATCAATTCAATACTCCATCATTCTCCGCATGAATTTTGCAATGAGATTTTTATTTTTTTAAACTCAAGGGCATGGGCCAGGCAGCTAAATCTCACTTCAAGTAAGGCAGTGCAGCGTAGGTTCACGAGATTGATCCCTGGGATGGCGGGACTGCCATATGAGGAAAGATTGAAAAGACTAGGCTTGTATTCACTGGAGTTTAGAAGGATGAGGGGGAATCTTATAGTAGAAACATATAAAGTTATAAACGGACTGGACAAGCTAGATGCAGGAAAAATGTTCCCAATGTTGGGCGAGTCCAGAACCAGGGGCCACAGTCTTAGAATAAAGGGGAGGCCATTTAAGACTGAGGTGAGAAAAAACCTTTTCACCCAGAGAGTTGTGGAATTCCCTGCCACAGAGGGCAGTGGAGGCCGTGTCACTGGATGGATTTAAAGGAGAGTTAGATAGAGCTCTAGGGGCTAGTGGAATCAAGGGATATGGGGAGAAGGCAGGCACGGGCTATTGATAGCGGATGATCAGCCATGATTGCAATGAATGGCGGTGCTGGCTCGATGGGCCGAATGGCCTCCTCCTGCACCTGTTGTCTATGTTTCTATGGAAATCCATGATTCCAAGAATGAGTCTGGTAAATGTATCTTCCCTCTTGTGGATCGGCAGATGGTAAACATTATTCCAGTGTGTTATATTGGATCAAGACCCTCTTTATATCCTCTTACAATAAGAGTAGACAGTATGTTAATTGCTTGCTGTACCTTTTAGAGTTTAGTTTTAGAGATGCAGTGTGGAAACAGGCCTCTGGAACGTGGGGGGAACCCGGAGAAAGCCCACGTGGCCACAGGGATAACGTGCAAACTCCACACAGACAGCGCCCATAGTCACTATCGAACCCGGCGCTGTGAGGCAGCGAGTGTCGCCGCCACCTGCATGTTAGTCCAATAAACAGGAAGGAACTGCAAGGCGCTGGTTCAAACTGTAGACACAAAAAGCTGGAGTAACTCAGAGTCTCTGGCGAGAAGGAATGGGTGACGTTTCGGATCCCGAAACGTCACCCATTCCTTCTCTCCAGAGACGCTGCCTGCCCCGCTGAGTTACTCCCCCATCATGGATCCATGCACTGGGGCGGCTCGATTGTGATCGCTAATCATGTATTGTCTTTCCGCAGGCTGGTTAGCACGCAATCAAAAGCTTTTCGCTGTCCCTCGCTACACAAACCGACAATAAACCAAACCGAGCTGATCTGACTTATGTTTTTCCAATCCTTTCCGCACAGCGTGAGCTGCCGTTGGAAGAGAGGGGGTACCGCAGTGCTCCTCGCGTCACTTTGGGGAACAGCTCACCAGGGCGTCCGATCTGAATTGGCAACATTGGCACTGGGGCAGACGATGCAGGACGGCCAAATGACAAGGGACACATCCATCCTTTGATGTTGCGGGGCAGTGGGCAACGTGAGCAGGCGCCCTCTCCATCTTCAACCGTGCGGAGTGAGTTGACGCCAGTGAACAAGAGCTAGGCATGTGGACACCTCTCCCCTGGACAGCCTACTACGTGCTACAGTCCTCCTGATTACCAAAACGGAGAAGCCATCAGTGGTCCTCATAAGCTTGGGGAGCAGACGGAGGAGACGGGTGCTCTCTGAGTCAACCATTGGACATTTGAGGAATTATCTACCATGAGTTTGGGCGCTTCTGTATAGACTGACCCTGCCGTGTGGTGTCCTGGACCTGGTTCCGCAAGCTGCTGTAAAGGTGGTCTCCAAGACCCCTGGGTCTATGGACTCTGATCAATGGAGGATGAATGGCCAAGCAGTGGCCAAGTGTTAGATGGTGGGTGTTGTAAATAACCAAGCCCAGTTACGTTAAAGCTGAACACACACACACACACAGTGCTGGAGGAACTCAGTGGGTCAGGCAGCATCTTTGGAGGGGTATTGGATGGGCGAGGCTTTTGGTCAGCACCCTGGTTGCTGGAAAAGGGAAAGGGGACGTTGGGGGTGGTGGGTGGGACAAACCCTGGCGAGTGATGGGTGGATACAGGGGAAGGAGACAGGCGATTGGGGAGGGGGAGGGTTGGCAGATGGGAGGAGTAAGTGACAATGGAGATCGAGGGAGCGGTAAAGACGGAGAGAAGATGAGTGGGATTTGAAGTTGGAGGGAGGCAAACAGATGGAAGGGGATATAGGGCGGGCTAGAGAGGTAAAGGCAGGAGAATGAGGTTGAGAGGGAAAGAGATAGATCAGCCATGGCGGAGTAGATAGATGGGCCGAACGGCCTCGTTCTGCTCCTGAAGTTCTAGTTTCTGAACTTATAAAAGGGAAATAATGGAAGAGACGGGGGTGGGAGATGTTTGCAGGTGTATTTTGATGAACTAGTCTGCAATATTGGAGTGGTCATTTGGGGAAATGCGTGGAGGATGATGAGATTTGCTTGGGGGTTTTGCAGAGTGGGGATTGACACACACATTCCTGTTCCGTTCGCACCAGCCGTGGGAATATGCCTGACCCCTCTTCCACCGTGTTCTGACAAGGCTGTTCAGTTGTACATAATGATGGCGAGGGTGTGTGCGGAGACGAGGTCGCGGGAGTGAGTGAGCTCGTCCGAGCGCAGGCCATGGATCAGGGTGAGTGAAACCCAAGATCTAACGGGAGAAGAAGCGGGTGGAACTTAGTGCAGACAGGGACGTGTGGGAGAAAGGGACGCTGTACATTATTGGGTCGGTCAGAATCAGTATGAAGGCAAGGTCGGTCGTGGCTGGAGCTGGGGATGATCAGCTCCTGTGATCTCTACCTCTGCCTCTTGCTGAGGAGAGGGAGATTCTCACTCTGGCCGGGACACAAGGAATCTGGGAGCGGGGAAGGGCGGGAATGAGAGAGAGGATACAGAGAGGGACTGCAAGAGATGAGCGGCGAGCTGCCAGTGAGGGGGAGAGATGCCAAGGAGACGACAAGATGGCTCAGTTGGCAAAGTGGGTCTGTTGGCACGGCCTGGTCACAGTGTGGAATCAGGCCCGACTTGCCCACGCCGACATTCTCTTCAGAGATAGACACAACACGCTGGAGTAACTCAGCACGGACAGGCAGCATCTCTGGAGACAAGGAATGGGTGGCGTTTCGGGTCGAGATGTCCATAGAAGGGTCACCCATTCCTTCTCCCCAGAGATGCTGCATGTCCCACCAAGTTCAATAAACAATAGGTGCAGGAGCAGGCCATTCGGCCCTTCGAGCCAGCACCGCCATTCAATGTGATCATGGCTGATCATCTCTCCAATCAGTACCCCGTTCCCGCCTTCTCCCCATATCCCCTGACTCCGCTATCTTTAAGAGCCCTATCTAGCTCTCTCTTGAAAGCATCCAGAGAACCTGCCTCCACCGCCCTCTGAGGCAGAGAATTCCACAGACTCACCACTCCGTGAGAAAAAGTGTTTCCTCGTCTCCGTTCTAAATGGCTTACTCCTTATTCTCAAACTGTGGTGGGTACACAAAAAGCTGGAGAAACTCAGCGAGTGCAGTAGCATCTAAGGACCTGAAAAGGTTTCGGCCCGAAACGTTGCCTATCTCCTTCGCTCCTTAGATGCTGCTGCACCCGCTGAGTTTCTCCAGCCTTTTGTGTACCCTCGATTTTCCAGCATCTGCAGTTCCTTCTTTAACTCTCAGCCTGTGGCCCCTGGTTCTGGACTCCCCCGTACATCGGGAACATGTTACTCCAGAATTTTGTGTCTTATCTCCGGTTTAAACCAGCATCTGCAGTTCCTTCCTACACATCTCTTCTGAGATGATGTGGCGCAGAGTCACACGAAGCAAGAATCCTCGCACTACCAGGAGGGCTCTGTCCTCGGGTGGGTGTGAGTGGGACAATCCAAACAAGTGGCAGGATCAGTTAAAAATAGCACCTGGTTTTGCCCGGCACTGCGGATGTGATCTGGTCGTGTCCGATGTACTTGAATCAATCTGAAAGTGATACACTACTTTAGAACATAAATTATTGAGCTCAGCATGTAATTTAAATATACAGCCTCTCTGGAGAAATATTTATGAAAGTATTTTTATATCAATTAAAAAGGATTAAACTTTAGTAAACCACCAACCGCCTGTCTTTATTTCTGAGACGCTTGATGTCACTAGTGATCGGGCGAATTTGAGACTGACCGGGTGGTGCCGAAAGTGGCTGCCTCGCCAGCAGCCTGTCTCGTCCCTTTTCTCTTTTGTCGCTTTATTTGTAGGATTTAGTGGATCCTTAACAGCCTGTCCCACTTGGCGATTTTTTTTCGGCGACTGCCAGCGTCATATCAGGGTCGCCAAAAGATTTTGAACATTTCAAAAATCCAGCGGCGACACTTGAAAAAACACCGCGCGTCAGTACGTCATCACGCCGCGTATTTCACGGCGACCTGATACGTCAGCCAATGATGCCGGCCGGCAGTCGCCGAAAAAAATCGGCAAGTGGAACAGGCCCTGTAGTTAAACAAAAATGCTGGAGAAACTCAGCGGGTGAGGCAGCATCAATGGAGTGAAGGATATTGGCATCGTTTCGGCCTGAAACGTCACCTATTTCCTTCGCTCCATAGATGCTGCCTCACCCGCTGAGTTTCTCCAGCATTTTTGTCTACCTTTGATTTTCCAGCATCTGCAGTTCCTTCTTAAACATGCCCTTTAATTTATGTATTATGGGGAGGTGGGGGGGGGGGGGGGGTTGGAGGAAACTATTTAAAATCTCTTCCCTCGACGGAGATGCGACTTTTTCTGTATCGTATCTCCGTCCGCATTGCAGCCTTAACATCGCGGAGCTGGCGGTCCCTTTGCCAGGGATCGACTTCGGGAGCTCCAACCCCATGAGCTTCGACCTCACCGATCGCGGGAGCCTCGATCGTCCCGTTGCAGGGACTTCGATCGCCGACTGCGGATGTTTCGATCGCCCCGACCGCAGGAGAAAAGGGGGGAAG
The DNA here is from genome assembly GCA_035221665.1 of Okamejei kenojei. Lineage (NCBI taxonomy): Eukaryota > Metazoa > Chordata > Chondrichthyes > Rajiformes > Rajidae > Okamejei > Okamejei kenojei. The sequence goes on from CM069168.1 coordinate 11,928,939, forward strand.
AAGGTTAGATTAGATTCGATTATCCTTTATTGTAATTCAGACCTTTCGGTCTGAACGGAATTTCATAACCTTGCAGTCATAACGTATAATAAAAAACAAAACCCACAATAAACACATATTTAACATCCATCACAGTGAGTTCACCAGGCACCTCCTCACTGTGGTGGAAGGCAAAAGTCTTAGAGTCTCTGTCTTCTTCCCTCCTTGTTCTCCCTCTGCGTTGAGGAGATGCAGGCCTCCGATGTTGCCGTCCACCAGGCCCGCTGCCGCCACCGCCGTCGCCGGAATGCCGGAACACCGCCACGGCCTGCCGCTGGAACGCTAGAGCACCGCAACCCAAAAGCCAGGTCGCCGCTGGAGCACCGCAGCTCCAAAGCCAGGTCGCCACCAGAGCACCACAGCCCCGAAGCCAGGGCACCGTTGGAACGTCGCTGGAACACCGCAGCTCCGAAGCCAGGTCGCCGCTGGAGCACCGCAACTCCGAAGCCAGGTCACCGCTAGAGCACCGCAGCTCCGAAGCCAGGTCGCCGCTGGAGCACCGCAGCTCCGAAGCCAGGTCGCCGCTGGAGCACCGCAGCCCCGAAGCCAGGTCGCCGCTGGAGCACCGCAGCTCCGAAGCCAGGTCGCCGCTGGAGCACCGCAGCTCCGAAGCCAGGTCGCCGCTGGAGCACCGCAGCCCCGAAGCCAGGTCGCCGCTGGAGCACCGCAGCTCCGAAGCCAGGTCGCCGCTGGAGCACCGCAGCCCCGAAGCCAGGTCGCCGCTGGAGCACCGCAGCTCCGAAGCCAGGTCGCCGCTGGAGCTCCGAAGCCGTGCCGCCGCTGCTGGAAGCTGGAAGGCCGCCATAGCTCCGAGGCCGCCAGCTCTGCCATTAGGGCCTCAGCACAGACGGAGACTGTGACGGGGATAGGACAAGAAAAGTCGCATCCCCCCGAAGGGAGAGACTAAAACCCTGTTTTACATACACAGCCTAATAAACCAAAATTATCACTAAATTTTCACAAAAAGACACAAAAAGACAAAAATAAAATAAAAAACAGACGGACTGCAGGTGAGCCGCAGCTGCCAGGCAGCGCTGCCAACTTACCTTCTTTCCATAAGGTAAAACGTTCCATCACAGTGGGGTAGGTGTGGTCACTGAGAATCAAGATGGATGTGCTGCCTGCACTGGTGGGGATTCGGAGAGATTACCGTGAGTGCAGTGTGTCACCATGCTGCTCACGGTTTCCTCTCTGGGGAAAATAGGGATGGCCAAGAAATATAGGCTCTGCCAACCATGCGCCAATGGAGTTTGGTGGTTGTGGGACGACAGGAGACCCTGGCGATGATTTTGGTCGCCCAGCTGAGAGAGGAATGTATCTCTCTGAGAGGAGTATATCCTCGTGATTGAGGCAGTGCAGCGTAGGTTCACCAGATTGATCCCTGGGATGGCGGGACTGTCATATGAGGAAAGATTGAAAAGACTAGGCTTGTATTCACTGAAGTTTAGAAGGATGAGGGGGGGGGATCTTATAGAAACATATAAAATTATAAAAGGACTGGACAAGCTAGATGCAGGAAAAATGTTCCCAATGTTGGGCGAGTCCAGAACCAGGGGCCACAGTCTTAGAATAAAGGGGAGGTCATTTAAGACTGAGGTGAGAAAAAAACCTTTTCACCCAGAGAGTTGTGAATTTGTGGAATTCCCTGCCACAGAGGGCAGTGGAGGCCAAGTCACTGGATGGATTTAAGAGAGAGTTAGATAGAGCTCTAGGGGCTAGTGGAGTCAAGGGATATGGGGAGAAGGCAGGCACGGGTTATTGATTGCGGACGATCAGCCATGATCACAATGAATGGCGGTGCTGGCTCAAAGGGCCGAATGGCCTCCTCCTGTGCCTCTTTTCTCTGTTTCTACGTTTCTACATGTGCCCATGCTGGCAGGTTGCCTGCCTATTTCTATTTAGCCAGTCCAGTTACGAGGTGAAAGAAGTTAATGGCCATTCTGTCATAGACTCAAATTGCTGGAGTAACTTAGCGGGTCAGGCAGCGTCTCTGGAGAGAATGACTAGGTTTTGGGTCGAGACCCTTCTTCAGACTGAGAGTCGGGGGAAGAGGGAAACTAGAGATAGGGAGGGGCACAAAGAGAATGTAAGGCGTGAAAATGACAGATCAAAGCAGGCGACAATCAGTCTGAAGATATCGTCTGCTCAAATCTGTTGTGATTTTGAGTTTGACTCTGCTAGGGGCTTTTGTTGTGTTGTGTTACGACATACTGTTGCGTTTGGGAGTGTTGTGTTCTGGCCAGTGAGAGAGCATTCCGTTCCATCTCTCGAGTGTCTTCACCGGGTCTGGCCAATGATGATGTAAGATGTGGAAAGTAGCCAGTGCTGGTTGATGTCACTGGAGTTCAGAGGGTAGCAGTGAATGGCACGAATGTTGTGTACACGTTGCCTTAAATGGTCTGGACTCAGCTCCAGACCAGAAGAGACTCCGCGTTCTACACAGTGGAAGAGAATGCATGTTTATCTGGCGTGCGAAAGTGTCGGTGAGAGGCAGTGTTTAAAGAAATAGCATGGGGAAAGGGCCCTTCAGCCCATCAAGTCCATGTCGACCATTCACACTTACGTACTCACTGCCTATTCTGCCTCGTGTAGGGCAGCGAGGAAAGTCCTCCACTCAGTAGTGTTGGTCCCTTCAGTCGCTGTCTCCGTAATGTATTTGTTTTACGAGACAGGGTTGTTAGCCCCGTGCGCAACCTCCAACCTGGAGGACCAAATGGATCGCTCTTGGTCTCGCCTCTACCCTGCGACCTGTACAGCACGGGAGACCCTAACGGGAGACGAGTCTCCCGCTGGCGTAGCTCTCGGGGGTCACTGAGACACACAAGCTCCCCGACCACCACAAGTTTGCAATCCAACGGGGAGCTATTCACACTAGTTCTACATTATCCCTCTTTTGTAGGCACAGGAGCCTGAAGACTGCAACGACCAGGTTCAGGAATAGCTACTTCCCCACAGCCATCAGGCTATTAAACCTGGCTCGGACAAAACTATGAACATTAATAGCCCATTATCTGTTATTTGCACTTTATCAGATTATTTATTCATGTGTGTATTTACATATATAATGGTATTTGGACACACTGATCTGTTCTGTAGTCAATGCCTACTATGTTCTGTTGTGCTGAAGCAAAGCAGGAATTTCATTGTCCCAGGGACACATGACAATGAACTCACTTGGACTTGAACTCCCGACACAACAGGAGATCATTGATTATTGGGACAATTTGTAGAAGCCAATTAATCTACATCCCTTTGGGATGTGGAGGAAACCAGAGGACCCGGAGAAACCCCACTCGGGGAGAGCGTGCAAACTCCACACAGGTAGCACCCGGGATCAGGAGCGAACCCGTTGGCTGGTGCTGTGCGGCAGCAGCTCTACCCGCTGCGTCACTGGGCCGCTCTAAGTATTAAGGGTGGTGATGGTGGGGGGAAGATGTTTTTAAACCCAACAGACTTCTCTGTCAAGGTGGGAACTGCAGGCGCTGGTTTACACCGAAGACGGACACAAAATGCCGGAGTAACTCAGCGGGACCGGCAGCGCCTGTGGAGAGAAGGAATGGGTGACGTTTCTCCTCTCCAGAGATGCTGTCTGTCCCGCTGAGTTACTCCAGCATTTTGTGTCTGTCTTAGACCTCTGTGTCTTCCACATCTCACTTTCAGGTGAGATATCCCTGGATGCTCAGTTGAGGGACCCAGCGGTCTACTGAGGCGGTGTTTTCTAGCAGGTTGTAACCCCAGTTTGATGGAAACCTAGGGCGGCACGAAGATGCAACGGTACGGTTGCCGCCTTGCAGCGCCAGAGACCCCGGTTCCTTCCTGACTCTGCTAGAACGGAGACGAGGAAACACTTTTTCTCACAGAGAATTGTGATTCTGTGGAATCCTCTGCCTCAGAGGCCGGTTCTCTGGATGCTTTCAAGAGAGAGCTAGATAGGGCTCTTAAAAATAGCGGGGTCAGGTGATATGGGGAGAAGGCAGGAACGGGGTACTGATTGGGGATGATCTGCCATGATCACATTGAATGCTGGTGCTTGCTCGAAGGGCCGAATGGCCTACTCCTGCACCTATTGTCTATTGTCTCTCTACCTCTGCCTCTCTCTCTCTCTCTCTCACAGTACATCTATTTACCTCTCTCTCACAGTACATCTATTTACCTCTCTCTCTCTCTCTCTCTCCTCTCTCTCCTCTCTCTCCTCTCTCTCCTCTCTCTCCTCTCTCTCTTCTCTCTCCCTGGTACAGCCTCACTACTGGGCTATCGAAGGCATTGGTGCTTTGGATAAATGAGGGAATAAACGAGGGGTTGGTGTAGATTGGATGCAGCTGTCTTCCCCAATCAGCCTGGGACTGCTGCAGTGGAGAGTGGAGCTCGCAACAGCAGAGAGAGGCGGTAGAGACATTTTTATTTTCTCCCCCTCAAGATTAAAGAGGAACAACTTTATAATCTGTCTTAAGGTTGGTGGTAGTGATAGAGAGAGTGTAACGTCACACATTATTTTGTGCCTCTTGGTCTCAATATTGTCCTTGTTCCCATAACTATCTATGATCTACTCCACCTGTTCCTCGACCTTTGTCCCCTTTGATCTCTCATTTTCACACCTTACCCTTCCATATCTCTTGTTTCCCTTTCCCCCGACCCTCAGTCCGAAGAAGGGTCTCGACCTGAAAAGTCACCCATTCCTTCTCTCCAGAGATGCTGCCTGTCCCGCTGAGTTACTCCAGCATTTTGTGTCTATCTTCAGTGTAAACCAGCATCTGCAGTTCCTTCCTACACATCCAACGTCAGTCTCTGGGGAGGTTTGAACTATTTTCTTTCCCCCCCCCCACCCCCCACCATTCCTCCCTCCCTATTTCGCAATCAGGTTCAACAAAAAAACAGAGTTATTCGGGTCATACAGCATGGAAACAGGCCCTTCGGCCCAACTTGCCCGCACTGGCCAACATGTCCCAGCTACACTAGTCCCCCATGCCTGTGATTGGTCCTTATCCCTCCAAACCTGTCCCATCCATGTACCTGTTTAACTGCTTCTCAAACGTTGCGATAGTCCCAGCCTCAACTACCTCCTCTGGCAGCTTGTTCCATACACCCACCGCCCTTTGTGTGCAAAAAGTTACCCCTCAGATTCCTATTCAATCTTTTCCCCTTCACCTTAAACCTATATCCTCAGGTGTTCGATTCCCCTATTCTGGGCAAGAGACTCTGTGCGTCTTCCCGATGTGCGTCTATTCCTCTCATGATTTTATACGCCTCTACAAGATCGCCTCTCATCCTCCTGCGCTCCAAGGAATAGAGACACAGAAACATAGAAAATAGGGTCAGGAGTAGGCCATTCGGCCCTTCGAGCCTGCGCTGCCATTCAATATAATCATGGCTGATCATCCAACTCAGTATCCTGTACCTGCCTTCTCTCCACACCCCCTGATCCCTTCAGCCACAAGGGCCACATCTAACTCCTTCTTAAATATAGCCAATGAACTGGCCTCAACTACCTTCTGTGGCAGAGATTCACCACTCTCTGTGTGAAAAATGTTTTTCTCATCTCGGTCCTAAAAGACTTCCCCCTACTAAAAGTCCCAGCCTACTCAACCTCTCCCTATAGCTCAGACCCTCTAGTCCTGGCAACATCCTCGTAAATCTTGTCTGTACCCTTTCCAGCTTGACACCACCTTTCCTATAAGGGTGTAGACATGTTATCGCTGAATCGCGTTCCATGTTCCCGCGCAGCTGTTTTGGCCCAGTCTCGCCTCTTTACCTGGGGCTGCAGGTGCAGCTGCGACAGGTGAGGGAGATTCTCCCAAAGCCCAAACACGGTGGTTTCCTTGATCCTCCCCGCAACCAGGGAGGTCCCCAGTGGAGGTCTCTCTCTGTGGGAGTCCTCTCCGCTTAGACAGGGGGGGGGGGGAGAAACTGTTGACTCGGAGCTGTGCTGTGCAGGCAACCTAGCAACAGGCTCACTGGAGCATTAGCCAGGGGGAAGGGTTCTCCGCATTTGTGCTTTAAGCTACTTTACAGATCTTGCATCGCTGCATGGAGGTGGCATGGCTGCCTCACAGCGCCAGGGACCTGGGTTCCATCCTGACTGCAGCTCCTGTCTGTGTGGAGTTTGCAGGTTCTCCCAGTGACCGCGTGGGTGCTTCTGTTTCTGAGCTGCACGTCCAAAGTCATATCTCTCGTTTCCCTAATCACTAACCAGTCTCGACCCAAAACGTCACCCATTCCTTCTCCCCAGAGATACTGCCTGTCCTGCTGAGTTACTCCAGCATTTTGTGTCATTTTGTGTCTAATGTCAAAGGTTTGAAAGTTAATTGACTTTTGTAAATTTTGATCAGCATGGACTCGATGGGCCGAAGGGCCTGTTTCCCCGTTGTATCTCTAAAGGATTGTAGGTTGATTGGCTTCTGTCATCTGTCCCTAATGTGTGGGATAGTACAAGTGTTGGTCAGCATGGACTCGATGGGCCGAAGGGCCTGTTTCAGCAATGTGTCTCTAAACTAAACGCGGAATTCACGATTGTGGAAAGCAAAGGGTTAACGTGCCAGTAAGTGTTCAGCTGCTTGGATCTGTCAGGAACGGGGTGATTTATTTGTGCCGTTTGCCTTGATGGAGCAGGTCCACTGAGATGTCTTTTTCGATAAGTGGGTGGGAGGCCATTTCATGTTTTATTTATCTGTCGAGGAAGGGGTGAGAGGGCAGTGAGTATCTGTGAGCGTGAGCGTGATCGCTATCGCCAGGCAACCTGCGTAAATCCTGGCTGTCCCGTCTCCGCTCACTTCCTTCCTCTGCCGCAGCTCTGCTCGGCAACGGAGCGGTTGCCGTCCCTGTAAACCACGCCCCATCCTCCTGTGAGTTAACCCCTTCAGCAACACGACCAGTTCCCCTCCACCCCGCTATCCACCTCTTTGCTGACCCTGGGACAGCCGGCTGTGAAGAAAGCCTTTATAACAGAATAGGAGCAAAGAGGTCCTTCTGCAGTTGTACAGAGCCCTAGTGAGACCACACCTGGAGTATTGTGTGCAGTTTTGGGCCCCTAATTTGAGGAAGGACATTCTTGCTATTGAGGGAGTGCAGCGTAGGTTCAGAAGAACCTGAGAGAATGGAGCGGCTGGGCTTGTACACTCTGGAGTTTAGAAGGATGAGAGGGGATCTCATTGAAATATCTTCGTCTTCTTTCGTGTGGCGTGCACAGCCTAAAGTTGTTGGACCACTTGTTCTATTTGACCTTCCGTCTGTGCATGTCGAGTTGATTGCATTAGTCGAAACAGGGCGGGCCACGTGAAGGTTGCAATCTCCCACCCCATATTGAAACATAGAAGATTGTTAAGGGTTTGGACACGCTAGAGGCAGGAAACATGTTCCCGATGTTGGGGGAGTCCAGAACCAGGGGCCACACAAACAGTTTAAGAATAAGGAGTAAGCCATTTAGAACGGGGACGAGGAAACACTTTTTCTCACAGAGAGTGGTGAGTCTGTGGAATTCTCTGCCTCAGAGGGCGATGGAGGCAGGTTCTCTGGATGCTTTCAAGAGAGAACTAGATAGGGCTCTTAAAAATATCGAAGGCAGGGGATGTGGGGAGAAGGCAGGAACGGGGTACTGATTGGGGATGATCAGCCATGATCACATTGAATGGCGGTGCTGGCTCGAAGGGCCGAATGGCCTACTCCTGCACCTATTGTCTATTGTCATTCTTGATTGGACTTTGCTGGCTCTACCTTGCACTAAATGTTGTTCCCGATCGTGCATCTCGATCGGGAACAAGCTCGAATGCCTTTTGCCTTCATGTACTGCCTGTCCTCTGGCTGGTTAGCACGTCGCAGAGGCTTTTCTCCGTACCTCGATACGCGCGACAATACACGAAACTGAAACTGTATTCCTATTTTACCCTTCACCCCGGCACAAGTTCCAATGTAGATTAGTCAACCACCAACACGGACTTGAAACATTTTGGGCTGGAGGATAATACTCCGTTGTAGCAAGTTAAGTCAAGAGGGTTTATTGTCATGTGTCCCAGATAGGACAATGAAATTCTTGCTTGCTGCATCACAACAGACTATTGTAAGCATAAATACAGAACAGTTCAGTTCAATATACACATAAATAAGTAGACAAAGTGCAATAGGCTGTTTATTTAAACATAGACAATAGGTGCAGGAGTAGGCCATTCGGCCCTTCGAGCCTGCACCGCCATTCAATATGATCATGGCTGATCATCCAACTCAGTATCCTGTACCTGCCTTCTCCCCATACCCCCTGATCCCTTTAGCCACAAGGGCCACATCTAACTCCCTCTTAAATATAGCCAATGAACTGGCCTCAACATGTCAGAGAATTCCACAGATTCACCACTCTCTGTGTGAAAAATGTTTTTCTCATCTCGGTCCTAAAAAGACTTCCCCCTTATCCTTAAACTGTGACCCCTTGTCCTGGACTTCCCCAACGTCGGGAACAATCTTCCTGCATCTAGCCTGTCCAACCCCTTAAGAATTTTGTAAGTCTCTATAAGATCCCCCCTCAACCTTCTAAATTCCAGCGAGTACAAGCCGAGTCTATCCAGTCATTCTTCTTATGGAAGTTGTGCCATCCCAGGAATCAGTCTGGTGAACCTTCTCTGTACTCCCTCTACGGCAAGAATGTCTTTCCTCAGATTAGGAGACCAAAACTGTACGCAATGCTCCAGGTGTGGCCTCACCAAGACCCCGTACAACTGCAGTAGACCCTCCCTTCAGAGTTTGTTATAGTTCCGAGTGTGTTTGATGGCGAGTTTAATAGCCTGATGTCTGTGAGGAAGCAGCTGTTCCTGTTCCTGGATGTTGCAGATGTACTGAGACAGGCAGCCTCTCTGGAGAGAAGGAGTGGGTGACGTTTCTGGTCCAGACCCTCCTTCAGACAGGGCTGGCTGTACAAGATTAAGGTGCAACCTCTTTGCGATGACTTGACTTCACGACGTGCTTGATCGACGAGCAGGGAAATGGAGAGAGGGGACAGATGTTATTGATGAACGGCAGATGCCAGAGGTCGCCTGCGGTTTCATGTTTCGCAAATTACCTTGCCGAGGCTCTCATGAATCAGGCGGCGTTGGCTGTGAGTGTGATTAGTGCCGCCAAGTATGTATTAGCCATCCCTGCTTGCTCCTTGCTGCAGTGGGCTGGGTCGCTGAGTGCAATAGTGGTGGATTCGGCTCTCCCTACCATTGAAAGCACCGGCGTGAGGTCTTGCCTCAAGAAGGTGGCTCCTACCTGAGGATCCCCACCATTTGGCCCGCGCCCTCCTCCATCTGCCTCCAGCGGGCAAGAGGTACAGGGGTCCCCACCCCACCAGAGTCGGGGAACGGCCACTTCCCTACAGCCGCCGGGTTCTACGCCCAATCCAACCTCTGCAACTGAACGCCAACCACCTCCTTACTAAGGACTTGTTGGTGCAAAATGCAATTCCAAAAAAGTTTAGTTTAGAGATACAGCGCGGAAACAGGCCCTTCGGCCCACGGAGTCCGTGCCGACCAGCGATCCCCGCACACTTCTTCTTCCTGCGTATGGCGACACCCACACCATCCTACGCACACAAGGGACAATTTACAATTTTGTACTGGAGTGTGGGGGTGGGGGGAACCGGAGCACCTTGCAGGTCACGGGGAGAGCGCACAAACTCCGCACAGACAGCACCCGTGGTCAGGATCAAACCCGGGTCTCTGGCGCTGTGAGGCAGCAACTCTACCGCTGCGCCTCCGTGGCTCATGACAATAATAAGTCTAAATGTAACGTTTGAGGCCCAGTTTGCCGTTCCTACCGCTGGATTCCGACTTACTCCCCTGCTTCCAATGACACAATAGTTGTGCTGTCTCAGTTTTCTCAGAGCTGTCTCGAGCCTTGTGCCAGCTCGATGCATTCTGCCCCACGGCCATACACACTCCACAAGGAGTTTTATTGTCCCCATCCTCTCTAAGACCGTCTGTGGAGTCCCTGGCACTGTTGAAGTGTGCAGACTTATCGTGAATTCCACAGATTCACAACTCTCTGGGGGAGCACGTTTTTCCTCATCTCAGACCTAAATGGCCAACCCCTTATTCTTAAACTGTGACCCCTGATTCTTGACTCCCCCAACATCGGGAACATTTTTCCTGCATCTTGCCTGTCAAATCCCTAAGGAATGTTATATGTTTCTATAAGATCCCTTCTCATCCTTTTAAATTCCAGTGAATGCAAGTCCAGTCAACCCATTCTTTCATAGAAACATAGAAAATAGGTGCAGGAGTAGGCCATTCGGCCCTTCGAGCCTACACCGCCATTCAATATGATCATGGCTGATCATCCAACTTGGTATCCTATACCTGCCTTCTCTCCAAACCCCCTGATCCCTTTAGCCACAAGGGCCACATCTAACTCCCTCTTAAATATAGCCAATGAACTGGCCTCAACTACCTTCTGTGGCAGAGAATTCCACAGATTCACCACTCTCTGTGTGAGAAAAGAAATTCTCATCTCGGTCCTAAAAGACTTCCCCCTTATCCTTAAACTGTGACCCCTTGTTCTGGACTTCCCCAACATCGGGAACAATCTTCGTATGACAGTCCCGCCATCTCTGGAATTAACCTGTTGAACCTACCCTGCACTCCCTCAATAGCAAGAATGTCCTTCCACAAATTAGGAGACCAAAACTGCATACGATACTCCAGGTGTTGTCTCACCAGGGCCCTGTACAACTGCAGTAGGACCTCTGAAACTCTTGAATTACCTCGTACCGTGGGACAGGCCCTTAACGCTATCCCACACACACACCAGGGAGAACTTACAATTCTAACTGAAGGCAAACCTGTACGTCTTTGGAGTGTGGGAGGAAACCGGAGCACCTGGAGAAAACCCACACGGGTCACAAGGAGAACATACAAGCTCTGTACAGACTGCACCCGTAGCCAGGTCTCTGAACCCGGGTCTCCGATGCTGTGAGGCAGCAACTCCACCGCAGTGCCACCTCAAAATATATGCCACGTATTTTCCGTATTGTTAATAATCTTTATTGGGTCTACCTTAATGGTCTTGCACGGACTGTTACTGCTCTGAGGAAAAAGAGTGAATGGTTTTAAATTCACTGTCTTTAAAGGTGATCGGGATGTCGCGGGGTGACGCCTATATGGCCGTGAGTAGTCGCCTAAACAGTCGTACCTTTTTCTGGTCGCCGCTGGGTTTTCAACGCGTTGAAGATTTTCGGCAACCTGCTGCCACTATGACGGGTTCCAGCAAGTCGTTGAAAAAAAAATCACCCAAGTGGGACGGGCCCTTTAGTGGAACGCTGTACTAAGCCCCTGAAATATCTCGTGCATTTTCATAAAATCACCACTTTTCCATGTGGGAGTACAGATGACAGTGCAGGGAATATTTGTGCTTATTGTCACAAGGTGTTGTGTGCGATCCACTTGGCAGTAAGACCCGATATGACTCCAGTCGAGCTGTCTGCAGTGTGCGGACACATGACGAAAGGAATAAGGTGAATAATGTTTAGTGCAAGGTAAAGTCTTCTTCTGTCGTGTGGCGCGCGCGGCCTAAAGTTGTCGGACAACTTGTTCTATTTGATCTTCCGTTTGTGCCCGTCGAGTTGATTGCATTAGTCGAAACCGGGCGGACCAGGTGAAGGTTGCAATCTCCCGCCCCAAGGTAAAGTCCAATCCAAGATAGTCAGAGGGTCTCCAATGAGGGAGATCGTAGCTCAGGACTTTTCTCTCATTGTTGGTTCAGTTTCTGTTTGGATATGGATCATGCACATACAGGCAGATGCGAGCAGTTTAGCTTGGTGTTGTGTTCAGCACTAGCATTGTGGGCCGAAGGGCCTGTTCCTGGTCTATGTTCTAGGTTAAAGCCCAACCTGATTACCTGTTCTTTATCGGGTATTTTGACAGCTAGGTTTAGAAGAATGTGGGCCCAATGCGGGCGGGTGGGTCTAGCCTAGATGGGGCATGTCGGGCGGGCAGAAGGGCCTGTTTCCACAGTGCATGATTCTGACATTCCAATACCTCGCCCTGAGAATCAATCTTAATTGAACCTTCTTTCTTAGTCGCTGCTGGGTTTTCAACATGTTAACATAGAAACATAGAAATTAGGTGCAGGAGCAGGCCATTCGGCCCTTCGAGCCTGCACCGCCATTAAATATGATCATGGCTGATCATCCAACTCAGTATCCCGTACCTGCCTTCTCTCCATACCCCCTGATCCCTTCAGCCACAGGGGCCACATCCAACTCCCTCTTAAATATGGCCAACGAACTGGCCTCAACTACCTTCTGTGGCAGAGAATTCCACAGATTCACCACTCTCTGTGTGAAAAACGATTTTCTCATCTCGGTCCTAAAATACTTCCCCCTTATCCTTAAACTGTGACCCCTTGTCCTGGACTTCCCCAACATCGGGAACACTCTTCCTGCATCTAGCCTGTCCAACCCCTTAAGAATTTTGTAAGTCTCTATGAGATTCCCCCCTCAATCTTCCAAATTCCAGCGAGTACAAGCCGAGTCTATCCAGTCTTTCTTCATATGGAAGTCCTGCCATCCCAGGAATCAGTCTGGTTGAAGATTTTCGGCAACCTGCTGCCACTATGACGGCTCCAGACCAAAACCGTTGACAGTACACAGTATTCTAGGTGTGGTCTCGAGAGTCCTCTATAAAGTTCCATTAAAACTTGCCTTTGTTCTCCATGAATCCCAGTATTCTACTGCCCACTCTAATTACTTGCTCTGTCTACGTTGCTAGCTTTTGAGTTTCACTTTCAAGACTTTGCCAGATATTACTGCAGTGTTTTGCCATTCCATCCTGTTCAAATAATAACTTTTCTTTCTTCCTTCCCAAACCTCGCACTCGTTGTCCCACTTCTTTTTCTCCCCCCAACTGGCATCACTTTGTCCACTGACTTAACCTATCCATATCCTCCTCTGCTGGCTGTTTGTGCCCACCTCACAACTGCCTCGTCCACCCACCTCGCTAACATCAGCAATTTGGGAGACAGGTCTTTCAGAGAGTTTTGGATCGACACGTTGATATGCGGGGAATGGAGGGATGTGATTCCTGTGGAGGCTGGGGAGATTAGTTCATGTCCAACACAGACCTTGTGGGATGAAGGGCCTGTTCCTGCATTGCACTGTTCCATGAGCTACCTGTTACGGTGGCGAAGCGGTAGAGTTGTAGCCTCATGCCCCTGTCCCACTTGGGGAACCTGGACGGAAACCTATGGAGACTTTGCGCCCTCACCCAAGGTTTCCGTGAGGTTCCCGGAGGTTCCCGGAGGTTTTTGTCAGTCTCCCTAATGGTCGCTAGCGGAAACCACTTTTCACAATGGCAGGCAGTAGGGACCGAGTGCTGGGACCCCAGCTATTTACAATATATATTAATGACATGAGGGAATTGAAGGCAATATCTCCAAGTTTGCGGATGACCCTCGGTGACTTGGATAGGCTGGGTGAGTGGGCAAATGTTTGGCAGATTGCAGCCACTTTGGTGGCAAAAACAGGAAAGCAGACTATTATTTAAATGGTGTTAGGGGGGAGATGCAGCGAGACCTGGGTGTCATGGTACACCAGTCTCCAGGTGCAGGTGAAAAAAGCGAATTCTTTCTAGCAGTTTGGGGACAGGGGCATTACAGCGAATGCAGAGGGAGTGCGCACCAGACCCTGGATGTCGGACTGTTCGTGGAATTTAGCCCGGGGTTGGACAGGCTACAGGCGCTGTCTACCTTTAAGGAGTTTGTACGTTCTCCCCGTGACCTGCGTGGGTTTTCACCGAGATCTTTGGTTTCCTCTCGCACTCGCAAGCCGTACAGCAGGTTTGTGGGTTAATTGGCTTGGTGTAAATGTAGAATTGTCCCTAATGGGTGTAGGATAGTGTTAATGTGTGGGGATCGCTGGTCGGCCTGTTTCCGTGCTGTACCTCTAAAACTAAAGCTGTGTAGTAAACTTGCTTTAACTATTCAATCCAGACTATGAATAGTTGAGGCCCAAGCACTGGGACGACACTAATTACTGATCGCCAAACTAGAAATGACCTACTTATCCAGTCTCCTTGTTATCTGTTAATTACCTCCATACTAACACATCTGCCAACCCACGCGGCCTTGTGTCATTCAACACCCCTTCAGAGATATCAGCCACAGCACTCTGCCCACCACAGCCAGCCTCTGATGCCTCACCCACACTGATCACAAAGTGCTGGAGTAACGCAGTGGGTCAGGCAGCATCTTAGTTTAGTCTAGAGATACAATACAGCGTGGAAACAGACCCTTCGGCCGACCCCGTACACCAGCACTATCCTACACACTTGGGACAATTTCCAATTGTACTGAAGCCAATTAGCGTGTGGGAGGAAACCGGGGCACCTGGAGAAAACACAGCAGGTCACAGGGAGAACGTGCAAACTCTGTGCAGACAGCACCCGTAGTCAGGATCGAACCCGGGACTCTGGTGCTGTAAGGCAGCAACTCCACCACCCACCATGCCTCCCCTTTCCGGGGATCTGATTGAATGCCCCCCTATATCTGTTACCTCCACAACAAACCCGCTAGTTACATCCCCAAAGAACTCTTGCAGATGGATTCCCTATCTTAAGTGAAGTTTAATAGCTGGACGATTTTCTAAATAGCTCTCTCCTGACTCTCGGTCTGAAGAAGGGGCTCGACCCGAAACGTCACCCATTCCTTCCCTCCAGAGAAGCTGCCTGTCCCGCTGAGTTACTCCAGCATTTTGTGTCTATCTTTCTAAATATCTTGTTATTGTCTTCATCAAAATCCATGCCAGGATTGTCCCAGCTGCAAATATTGGTTGAAATGTCCAGTTTCCTTCTTGAATGGTAGAATTATATTAGCACTCATATGGAATCCATGGAAGGTGATCGATAGCTACCTGAACATCCATCATCCCTACAACCACTTATATAGGACCTCCATATTTGTGTTCAGTACTTAATTTTTGAGATAATGAGAATTATTTTGCATTCCTTCCTTTTGTAGCCTCTTGATTTGAAAACCATCGAAGATAATATTTTGCACCATAAACAGTGATTTTAAAATACTCATTTGGAATCTTTTCTATTTCTCATTTCCCCAGTCTTATCCTCTTGGATAACAACGGTTGTTCTTCAGAAACAAGGAACTGCAGTTGCCGGTTTACAAAAAAAAAGACACAAAGTGCTGGAGTAACTCAGCGGGCCAGGCAGTGTCTCTGGAGAACATGGACAGGTGACGTTTCGGGTCAGAGTGTTTGAAGATGGATCCGGACCCCAATCGTCACTTGTCCATGTTCTCCAGAGATGCTGCCTGACCCCTCGAGTTACTCCAGCACTTTGAAATGATTGAAGGCGGTGCTGGCTCGAAGGGCCGAATGGCCTCCTCCTGCACCTGTTTTCTATGATTATTCTTTAAATGTACCGACAGAAGATGTACCGGTCTGAAGAAGGGTTTCAGCCCGAGACGTTGCCCATTTCCTTCGCTCCATAGATGCTGCCGCACCCACTGAGTTTCTCCACTTTTGTCTGCCTTCGACAGAAGATTTTATTGTTTTGCAATTGTATTATTTACTAGTTTACTTCCAGCAAGCATCGGAGACCCACACCACCATGGGTGAAACTCTCTCTCATTTCACCCCTGCCATCGGGAAGAAGGTACAGGAGCGTGAAAACTGTAACATCCAGGTTCAGGAACAGCTTCTTCCCTGCAGCCATCGGGCTATTAAACACTGCAACCTCCAAATTAAGCTCTGAGCTGCATAGACCTGGGGGCATTAGTTTTGCATTTTTGCACTATTTATTTATCTGCTTTTTTAATGTATACACTGACAGTTTATTTTGTTTATTGTGGGTTTTACAGAGTATTATGTTTACATGTCTGTTGTGCTGCAGAAAGTAAGAATCCCACTGCTCCGTTTCGGGACGTATGGCAATGAAACACTGTGCAGCGGTAGAGCTGCCATACAGCGCCAGAGACCTGGATTCGATCCCGACTACGGATGTTGTCTGTACGGAGTTTGCACGTTCTCCCCGTGGACCGCGTGGGTTTTCTCCGGGTGCCCCGGTTTTCTCCCACACGCCAAAGATGTACAGGTTCGTAGGTTAACAATGCTGGAGAAACTCAGCGGGTGCGGCAGCACCTATGGAGCGAAGGAAATAGGCAACGTTTCGGCCCGAAACGTTGCCTATTCCCTTCGCTCCATAGATGCTGCCGCACCCGCTGAGTTTCTCCAGCATTTTTGTCTACCTTCGATTTTCCAGCATCTGCAGTTTCTTCTTAAACAGGTTTGTAGGTTAATTGGCTTTGATTAAAAAAAAAGGTAAATTGTCCCGAGAGTGTAGGATCGTGCTAGTGTACGGGGTGGTCGGTGCGGTCTCAGAGGGCCGAAGGGCCTGTTTTCACGCAGTTTCTCTAGACTCTCATTTTGTTTGGGTCAATTGTAATTGGCAGAATTGTGGGGTAAGGACACTCCAGAAGAGGGCAGCAGAGACCCCATGGTGAAACAGTGACTCTTCACAAACTCTGTTTTAAGCCTGGTTTACTCTACGAAACTTAGTGCAGGAAGGAACTGCAGATGCTGGTGTACTCCGGATGTAGACACACCTCGCTGGAGTAACTCAGCGGGACAGGCAGCATCTCTGGAGACTGTAACACGGGGCCCAGAACTGAAACACAGTGCTCTAAATGTGGCCTCTGCGACTGACGTTTCACACGACAGTATCTTGTATCGCGTTGACAGATCCGAATGAAGGGCGGCGCAGCGGTAGAGTTGTTGCCTTACAACGCCAGAAGCCCAGGTTCGATCCGTTCTACGGGCGCTGTCTGCACGGAGTTTGTACGCTCTCCCCGTGGCCTGCGTGGGTTTTCTCCGAGATCCTCGGTTTCCTCCCGCACTCCAAAGACGTGCAGGTATTTAGATTAATTGGGGGGGCGGGAGATTGCAACCTTCACGTGGTCCGCCCTGTTTTGATAAATGCAATCAACCCGGCGTGCACAATCAAATAGAACAAGTTGTCCGACAACCTTAGGCTGTGCACGCCACACGCAAGACGAAGAAGATGATTAATTGGCTTGGTGTGAATGTAAAATAATTGTCTCTGGTGAGTGTGTGCATGATAGTATTAATGTGGGGGGCAGTGGACCGAATGGGCCTGTTTCTGCGCTGTATCTCTAAACTAATCGAATCGAATCGAGGAGCAGGAAGAACTGTACGACCAAGAGTGTTTTATTACAAAACTTCATTCATTTTATTATTGTCATTTTTCATTGTCAGTGCGAGCCTGTGGGCTGCTCTTCAACCCAGTGACGTAGCTGCCAGCGTCTCCACGCAGTCCTTCACAGTGTCGTACAGGATACTCTTCATCTGAGGAGACAAAGACAGGCCCTGGTTTAGCAGGCGAGGACGAGCAGCAGGGTTCATGATCGTAGGAGACTGCAATTGTCAGCGTTGTGGTCACAGGCACCCTCAACGCTTCACACCAGCCCCACGTGGCACTGCTGGCCACCCACCCTGACTCCAGTAGTTTCCCTCCCCCCCCCCCTGTCTTTTCCCTTCCTCCCCCCTTCCCTTTCCCTCTCTCCCCCCCTTCCCTTTCCCTCTCTCCCCCCCCTTCCCTCTCCCCCCCCTTCCTCCCTCCGAACTCTCCTCCCCCTCTCCCTCTCCTCACCCCCCCCTCTTTCCCACCTTTCCCTCTCTTCCCCCCCCCCCCTTCCATCTCCCCCCTTCCCCCCCTACCTGTAGTCTGTGTGTGTGCTGCACCAGAGGCCGGCTCTCCCTGGTGAGAGGCTGGGTCGCGAACGAGTGTTTGATGTGCTCGGGCGAGACAAACTGTTTGGTGACGGAGATACAGCTGCTGAAGTATTGAACCTGCGCGGGACAGAGACGGTGAGAGGATGGAGCCGACACAACGTGCTGGACTAACTCCGCGCGCGGCTCGCGCGGGACCCTCCTTCACACTGGGCGGCTGCTCTTGCCCCCTGACAACAAGCTTCCCACTGCACCTTGGTACAGGTGGCAATAAACCAAACTGAGGCAGCCGTGGTTCCAACGCTGTCTCGGTGCCATCCAAACTTCACGCCCCTAGCTTTTGTCTTCTCTCCCCAAATTTAATTTAGAGATACAGCGTCCTTTGAGTCCCCAGCAATCCCCGCACACTAACACCATCCTACACACACACTAGGGACAATTGTTACATTCATAGCAAGCCAATTAACCTCCAAACCTGCACGTCTTTGGAGCGTGGGAGGAAACCAGAGATCTCGGAGAAAACCCACACAGATCAGAGAGAGAAGGTACAGACAAGGACCCGTAGTCAGGATCAAACCCGGGTCTCTGGCGCTATAAGGCAGCAGCCCTTACTAAAATACCAGCGTATAAATCAATGATGCAGTCGTTATTGGTTTTTTACCTGATAGGAAGTTGCTGTGGGAATCAAGACAGCATCGCCCCTGAACTGTAGCACAGCCTTGCCCCGAATTCCGCTCTCCTCCAGTAGTCTGGTCCTCAGCTTCTGGTCCAGGTAACAGCTCTGTACCAGCTGCTGATCCTGACCATCAGAGTCTCGCTCCTTCAGCACCTGGCGACAAGGCACAACCTCCATTTAACCAGCTGGTGCAGGGTTCAAAACTTACCCTCTCCCCCCCCCCCCTCTCTCTCACCGACCCCGCTAAGAACTCCTGAGGATGTGGTCAAGCTGGAGAGGGCGCAGGGAAGATTTGCCAAAGATGCTGCCGGGACTCCAGGGACTGAGCTATAGGGAGAGGGTGAGCAGGCTGGCTCTCATAAGGAAGAAAGCGATAAAATGATTCACTAGGGTAAATGCAGTCTTTTACCAGAGTAGGGGAATCACGGGGTTTAACGTGAAGGGTGGAAGATTTAATAGGAATCTAAGGGGCAACTTAATTTTTTTTACACACAGTATGAAGCCATGTGTCCCAAACATTATGGTGCCCTGAAATGGGGGGGACTATGTATAAACACAGCTGTAATCTCTACATGGTGAAACCAAAATGTACATAAAAGGCCTTTAATAAAATCTGACAATGTGCATTTTAACCACATGTGATTCTTTTTGTATTACAAATCTCAAATTGTGGAGCACAGAGGCAAATAAATAAGTGACGGATCTTTGTCCCAAATATTATGGAGGCCACGGTATATGGAATGAGCTGCCAGAGGAGGTAGACAAAAGTCCTCACACTGTACACAGTGTCTACTCCACTGGAACTGTCTCACAGTCTGAAGGTCTCGACCTGAAGTGTCGCCCATTCCTTCACTCCAGAGATGCTGCCTGTCCCGCTGAGGTACTCCAGCATCTTGTGTCTATCTCACTGTACACAAACATGCTGGAGAAACTCAGCGGGTGCAGCAGCATCTATGGAGCGAAGGAAATAGGCAACGTTTCGGCCCGAAACCCTTCTTCAGATACAATCACAACATTTAACAAATTTTGGACAGGTATATTCAAGGGCTTAGAGGAATATGGCCAAATGCAGGCAAGAGGGACTGGTGCAGATGGCCCTTCTATCCAGGGATGCTGCCTGTCCCACTGAGGTACTCCAGTCCCTGGAGCCTGAAGAAGGGTTTCGGCCCGAAACGTTGCCTATTTCCTTCGCTCCATAGATGCTGCTGCACCCGCTGAGTTTCTCCAGCATTTTTGTGTACAGTGAGATAGGCACAAGATGCTGGAGTATCTCAGCGGGACAGGCAGCATCTCTGGAGGGAAGGAATGGGTGACGCTTCAGGTCGAGACCTTCACACTGTGAGACAGTTCCAGTGGGTTAGTGTCCACCAGCCCATGGAACCGCCCTGCAGTGCAGTGTCCCAGTGGGCTTGGACAGGTTCCAAGCTCGGAACTGTACAAGCTGTCGGACAAAGAGCACAACACACATGCCTTTCATCTCCACTGCGCTGGATTAGCCTCAGAGCTGCAACATTCACAGCGTTGGTTGGAGTAAGCTGCCAGCTCCTTTTGTTTGAAGATTTTAGAAATCCTGGCAAACTGGTTTACACATGACATTTCCTATCATCGTACCAGAGGGTGAGCTTAGTTGAACAAGACAAGGAAGGGGTGGGACGTTTAGAGATTATTTACCTGAACTACTCCCTGCCTCACCGGAGACCCGCAGACTATCTCCGATCGGGCTTCACCTTGCACTAAACGTCACTCCCTTATCATGTATCTGTACACTGTGGGAGGCTCGATTCTAATCACGTATAGTCTTTCTGCTGACTGGCTAGCGCGCAACAAAAGCTTTTCACCGCACACGTGACAAAAAACTAAGCTAAAAAAAAAAAAATTTAGGAAAGAACTGCAGATGCTGGAAAAATCGACGGTAGACAAAAAGTGCTGGAGAAACTCAGCGGGTGAGGCAGCATCTATGGAGTGAAGGAAATGGGCGACGTTTCGGGACGTTGCCTATTTCCTCACCCGCTGAGTTTCTCCAGCACTTTTGTCTATGGTCACATTGAACGGTGGTGCTGGCTCGAAGGGCCGAAAGGCCGACCACGGCACCTGTTTTCGATGTATCTGTGCATCCATGTAAACCGAGTTACCTTGTGTAAAAACTCCTTGATCTTCTCGGTGTCCTGGCTGGAGTAGATGTGCCAGAGTGCTCCGGGCCGCTGGCTTGGGTCGTTCAGCCTCCTCATGACTGCGTCGTCTGCCGATTCTCCCGTCAAGCTGGCAAGGACTGCTGTTTAAAACAACACAGATTAGTTCGGGTGTCAGGGAATACGGGGAGAAGGCGGTAGAATTGGGGAGGGGGGGGGGGGGGGGGGAAGAGGGAAAGATAGATCAGCTGCGATCGAATGGCGGGGTAGACTTGATGGGCCGAATGGCCTAATTCTGCTCCTGCAACCTATGGACATAACAGTCACTAAAGATTGGCACAAGGGTGGCCTTTGGTAAACGTTCCAATAGACAATAGACAATAGGTGCAGGAGTAGGCCATTTGGCCCTTCGAGCCAGCACCGCCATTCAATGTGATCATGGCTGATCATCCCCAATCAGTACCCGTCCTGCCTTCTCCCCATATCCCCTGACTCCGCTGTTTGTAAGAGCCCTATCTAGCTCTCTCTTGAAAGCATCCAGAGAACCTGCCTCCACCTTCTGAGACAGAGAATTCCACAGACTCACCACTCTCTGTGAGAAAAAGTCTCCGTTCCAAATGGCTTACTCCTTATTCTTAAACTGTGGCCCCTGGTTCTAGACTCCCCCAACATCGGGCACATGTTTCCTGCCTCTAGTGTGTCCAAGCCCTTAATAATCTTGATGCTCTGTAAATGTAGGCAGGACTGAGATCCACAATTTACAGAATCCCCAGATATCAACACGGATAATTCTTTCTGTTGGTTTCAGTGTGGTCATGTCGACAGGAAGGATGGATCTTTACTTTGAGTGCATCTCAAGGGGCTAGCCTTCCTTGGTGAAGAATCGTATAGTTTCAGTTTAGTCTACTGTCACGCGTACCGAGGTACAGTGAAAAGCTTTTGTTGCGTGCTATCCAGTCAGCGGAAAGACAATACATGATTACAATCGAGCCATTTGAAACACAGAATATTATTATAAGATTGTTAAGGGCTTGGACACACTAGAGGCAGGAAACATATTCCCAAACGTGTTGGGGGAGACCAGAACCAGGGGCCACAGTTTAAGAATAAGGAGTAAGCCATTTAGAACGGAGACGAGGAAACACTTTTTCTCACAGAGAGTGGTGAGTCTGTGGAATTCTCTGCCCCAGAGGGAGGCAGTGGAGGCAGGTTCTCTGGATGCTTTCAAGAGAGAGCTAGGTGGGGCTCTTAAAAATAGCAGAGTCAGGGGCATATGGGGAGAAGGCAGGAACAGGGTACTGATTGGGGATGATCAGCCATGATCACATTGAGTGGCGGCGCTGGCTCGAAGGGCCGAATGGCCTCCTCCTGCACCTATTGTCTATTGTCTATTGCAATGTGCAGATACGATAAAGGGAATGAGGTTTAGTGCAAGGTAAAGCCAGTAACGTCCGATGAAGGGTAGTCTGAGGGTCACCAAAGAGCAAGATAGTAGTTCAGCGCTGCTCCCTGGCTGCGTGAGGATGATTCCGTTCCTGATAACAGCTGGGAAGAAACTGTCCCTGAATCTGGAGGTGTGTGTTTTCACACTTCTAGACCGTTTTCCTGACGGAAAGATGTTTTTGGGAACAACATGTATTTAGCCATGTGTTAGTCTCCTGTTCTGTCTGCTTCTGTGCCAATGTACGTGTTGTTCAGACTATAATCCAGACATTGTTATCCCAAAGATCCTCATCCTAGTTTTCATTGTGGCCTGATATCAGCTCTTTAAATGGGAACTTCCTCTGCTATTTGTTCCAACATGGACCAAGATAACTCGATTTATTATCAAGAATTCTCTACCTAAGTACGAGCTGCTGGAGTAATGCCCCTGTCCCACTTAGGAAACCTGAACGGAAACCTCTGGAGACTTTGCGCCCCACCCAAGGTTTCCGTGCGGTTCCTGGAGGTTTTTGTCCTCCGTCAACCACCTTCAACTAGCATCGCATCTGGCTTCGACTAAAAAATTACCGATTTTTAAAACGGAAACCACTTTCGACCATTAGGGAGACTGACAAAAACCTCCGGGAACCGCACGGAAACCTTGGGTGGGGCGCAAAGTCTCCAGAGGTTTCCGTTCAGGTTTCCCAAGTGGGACAGGGGCATAACTCAGCGGGACAGGCATCCTCTCTGGATAGGGTGGGTGACGTTTCGGCTCGAGACCCTTCGCCAGACCTCTCCGACCGCAACGAGTTATACCTTACTCAGAGACCTTCGGGAATTCTCATTCTTGACTCGAGAAGATGTTATCTATCCGTCAAATGATAGAATCCTCCATCCCTGTTACATTTCTATCCCGCTCTTCCTCTTTCCCTGAGACCCAGTTGTTCAATTAGCTGAGCTCTATTTTCAGTCACTATTTACAATTATAGACTCATACGTTCACAGAAACAGGCCCTTTGGCCCAACTTGCCCATGCTGCCCAAGATGCAGCGGCTACACTAGTCTCACCTGCCCACGTTTGGTCCATATATTTATATATATCCCTCTAAACCTTTCCCATCTATGTATCGTCTTCTTGCGTAAGGCGTGCACATCCTAAAGTTGTAGGGCAACTTGTTCAAGTTGATTGCATTAGTCGAAACAGGGCGGACCACGTGAAGGTTGCAATCTCCCACCCCCCATCTATATATGTATCCAAATGTCTCTTAAATGCTGTACAGTACCTGCCTCAACCACCCCCCCCCCCCCCAGTAGCTTGGCCCCCCATATATCCCCACCCCTTGTGTGGAAAAAGTTCTCTCTCGGGTCCCCATTAAATTGTTCTCCTCTCACCTCTACGCCCTCTGGTTCTTGGTTCTCCTACTCTGGTTAAAAGACACTGGGCATTCACCCGATCTATTCCCCTCATGATATTGTACACATCCAGTAGACCACCCCTCAATCCTCCTGTGTTCCAGCCTGCTCAACCTCTCGCTGTAGCTCAAGCCCTGGCAACATCCGCCAGAGTCTTCTCTGCGCCCTTTCCAGCCAAGGCCTCGACAGAGCTTCATCTCGCCATCATTTCAGCGAGTTTCTTCCCAGCTATTTTAGATTGGTTCAATTTAGAGATACAGCGCAGAAACAGGCCCTTCGGCCCACCGAGTCCGCACCGACCGGCGATCCCTGCACACTAACAGTGTCCTGCACACACTAGGGACAATTTACATTTATACCAAGCCAATTAACCTGTACGTACCTGCAGGAAACATGTTCCCGATGTTGGGGGAGTCCAGAACCAGGGGCCACAGTTTAAGAATAAGGGTCAAGCCATTTAGAACGGAGACGAGGAAACACTTTTTCTCACAGAGAGTGGCGAGTGTGCAGAATTCGCTGCCTCAGAGGGCGGTGGAGGCAGGTTCTCTGGATGCTTTCAAGAGAGAGCTAGATAGGGCTCTTAAAAATAGTGGAGTCTGGAGAGAAGGCAGGAACGGGGTACTGATTGGGGATGATCAGCCATGATCACATTGAATGGCGGTGTGCTGGCTCGAAGGGCCGAATGGCCTACTCCTGCACCTATTGTCTATTGTCTAATGTCATTGGAGTGCGGGAGGAAACCGAAGATTCAGGCGAAAAACCCTACGCAGGTGCCTCCCACAGGATAGAGTTGCAGACTATCCAGGCGGAATATTCCACGTTATCCAGGTGGAATCCAGGTGATGGGTTCCAAGCCAAAATGCCACGATTTTCCACGTCCTCCAGAGGTGCTGCCTGCCCCGCTGAGTTACTCCAGCTCTCAGCGTCTGTCTATCTTTGGTGCAGACTAGTGTCAGCAGCCCATTGCACATTCCACGGGTTTTTTGGCAACAGAAGGAGAAGTGGCGATGATGACGTAATAATCTTTCCCAACAGTAAACAACTCCTAACAAGTCTTTGCACTGTCTGTCTGCAGCCAAGCAAAGTGTTACACGAACGAACGCAAGAACATTGCTCGAGGGACAATGTGAATCACTGCCGAGCCTCTGTGTTGTGTCTACGTTGGCCATCTTGAGTTGCTGCTATTCTAATTCTCTCCCCACTCTTACTTACCCGTACCTATCTTTACATGGCCTCCCCACCACGAATGAAAGACATGCAAACATTTGAGTATAAGAGCAGGGAGTACAGGGTCTTGGTGAGGCCACACCTGGAGTATTGCGTACAGTTTTGGCCTCCTAATCTGAGGAAAGACATTCTTGCCATAGAGGGGGTACAGAGAAGGTTCACCAGACTGATTCCTGGCATGTCAGGACTTTCATATGAAGAAAGACTGGATAGACACGGCTTGTACTCGCTAGAATTTAGAAGATTGAGGGGGGATCTTATAGAAACGTACAAAATTCCGAAGGGGTTGGACAGGCTAGATGCAGGAAGATTGTTCCCGATGTTGGGGAAGTCCAGAACAAGGGGTCACAGTTCAAGGATAAGGGGGAAGTCTTTTAGGATCGAGATGAGAAAAACATTTTTCACACAGAGAGCGGTGAATCTGTGGAATTCTCTGCCACAGAAGGTAGTTGAGGCCAGTTCATTGGCTATATTTAAGAGGGAGTTAGATGTGGCCCTTGTGGCTAAAGGGATCAGGGGGTATGGAGAGAAGGCAGGTACAGGATACGGAGTTGGATGATCAGCCATGATCATATTGAATGGCGGTGCAGGCTCGAAGGGCCGAATGGCCTACTCCTGCACCTATTTTCTATGTTTCTAAAAAGTCGCCAAAATAATCGCCTAAGTGGGACAGGCCCTTTAGTGTGCAGGGATTGCTGTACGGTGCGGACTGGGTGGGCCGAAGGGCCTGTTTCCGCGCTGTATCTCTAAATTAAGCTAAACTAAACCACAGGATCTCAAGGACAGCAGAGTTCAGTGCGGTGGAGAGAGCGACAGCGAGTTGTCCATGTACCTTTCTCTAGCCTGTTCCGGTCTTCCTTTGGGGGTTCGACATGGACCAGGATGTGGAGGGTGTCGGTCAGCTCCAGGTGGAGACTCGTGCTTCCTTTATTCCCATCGTCCAGGCTCAGGCCTCCAAAAAAAACAACAGGCATATCTTGTCAAAAACAACTGCTAAACACACACACACACAAACGCACACACCTACTCTCTCATATACACACACGCGCACTATCTCATATACACACACTCACACACATACTCTCTCATATACACACACGCGCACTCTCTCATATACACACACTCACAAACACTCACACACATACTCTCTCACACACACTCTCATATACACACACACACTCTCATATACACACACACGCACTCACTCACTCACACACACTCTCATATACACACACACACACACACTCTCACACACACACACACACACACTCAAACACACACTCACTCACGCACTCACTCACTCACACACACAATCTCATATACAGCCACATGCACACTCACACACTCTCTCACTCACACTCTCTCACTCACATACACTCACTCACTCACACACATACACACTCACTCACACATACACACAGCGTGAAATGAGTAATGTCTTTCCAGCCGCAGCGTAAAGATCTGCGGCCAATGGGGTGGACGGAGGCTGCTGTGGGAGTGATTGACGGAGATTGTTAAACCATTGCTGGGCACGTGTGAGATGCCACGTTGCTAATACACAGCAAATACAGTATTCAAGGGCAGCAGGGATAAACCAGCTAATCACTGGCCTGTGAATGTAACCTCAGTAGAAGAGACACTAAGTGCTGGAGTAACTCAACTCGAAGATTGTACACTGTTCCTTCCGTATCGGATAGTGCTGGTGTACGGGGATCGCTGGTCGGCACAGACTCGGTGAGCCAATGGGCCTGTTTCCGTGCTGTATCTCTAAATTAAACTAAACCTAACTTCAAACTAAACTAAATAATCCCCTGGGGAGAAGGTCCCTGCTGCAATAATGTGATGATCAGTGCAGGGGGAAACCGAGGGAAGGCTACGACAATGGGCAGGCTCTTTACAATTGTAGGCCGCTGCTCACCATACACACTGCACACTCTCAGCTCCAGCTGCGACTTTGCCGTCTCCTCTGGGAACCGGGAGACAAGGTTCAGTTTCCCGTCATTCCTGGTGTATTCCGGCAACGGCAAGTGTTTGTGCAGCTCTTCGAACCTGCAAACAGGAAGAGCAGTTACGTAGAAAATAGGTGCAGGAGGAGGCCATTTGAGCCAGCACCGCCATTCAATGTGATCATGGCCGATCATCCCCAATCAGTACCCCGTTCCTGCTTTCTTCCCATATCCCTCGATTCCGTTAGCCCGAAGAGCTAGATCTGACTCTCGCTTGAATAAATCAGTTGAGAGGAGAAGCTGGGGAGGTCATGCTGCAGTCGCTTAAGATGTCGGTGAGACCACGTTTAGAGTATTGTGTTCAGTTCCGGGCACCGTGCTGTAAGAAATACGTCATCAAGCTGGAATTGGTGCAGAGATGATTTCCGAGGATGCTGTCAGGACTCGAGGGCCTGAGCTACAGGGAGCAGTTGGGCAGGCTCGGACTTCATTCCTTGGAGTACAGGAGGATGAGGGGCGATCTTACAGAGGTGTACAAAATCACGAGAGGAATAGATTGGGGAAACGCACAGAGCCTCTTGCCCAGTGTAGGGGAATAGAGAACCAGAGGGTACACAAAAAGCTGGAGAAACTCAGCGGGTGCAGCAGCATCTAAGGAGCGAAGGAGATAGGCGACGTTTCGGGTCGAGACCCTTCTTCAGAGAACCAGAGGACTTAGGTTTACGGTGAGAGGAGGCGAAAGATTTAATAGCAACCCGAGAGGTAATTTTTTTTTTAAAACACAAAGGGTGGTGGGTATATGGAACAAGCTGCCAGAGGCAGAGACTATCACAATCCTTAAGAAGCATTTAGATTGGTACATGGATCATAGAGGTTTAGCGGGATATGGGCCAAACGCAGACCGGTGGGACCAGTGTAGATAGCATGGACAAGCTGGGCTGAAGGGCCAGTTTCCGTGCTGTATGACTCTATGAGGGTCACAGCAGCCTTAATTATGTTCAACGGCCAAAGCCTGTGAGCTTAAAGGGGGGGGGGGGGGGCGGGGATTCTTGGTTGAGCTCCAAAGGTCAACAGGGAGAGGGTGGAGGAGTGTGAATAACGGGATTACTCTCACACCCTTCATGGGCCGAAGTTTCTTCTACGTCACCAACTATCAGTGCTGGCCTTCACACACCATGCAATCCCAGTTATATAAATCCTTCATTCAGGGGTGTCAGGGGTTATGGGGAGAAGGCAGGGGAATGGTGGAGGAAGGAACTGGTTTAAAGTGAAGATAGGCACAAAAAACTCGGCGGGCCAGGTAGCATCTCTGGTGAGACGGAATGGGAAACGTTTTGGGTCGGGTCTGAAGAAAGGTCCCAACCCAAAACGTCACCCATTCCTTCTCTCCAGAGATGCTGCCTGACCCTCCGAGTTACTCCAGCTTTTTGTGTCTATCTTAGCCAGGAGAATGGGGTTGAGGAGTTGGGGAAGAGATAGATCAGCCATGATTGAATGCTGGAGTAGACTCGATGGGCCGAATGGCCTAATTTTGCTCCTATCACTTACGAACATTCCTCTTGTATCCTTATCTAGATTATTATTAAATGCTCAGAAGAAGTGATTGAAGGCACAGATTAAAAAATAAATAGTTCTGCGTTCCTTATCTTGTCATTTCCACCTCCCGGATAACAGGGCCTTTACATTTATAGATGATATACTTCCTTTCCACAATGTCAGTAAAACCACTTGCCACTTACTGTGCAGGCATCTGTTGGCTGAACTCTTTCTCTGAAGCACAGTAATCTAACCGCAAAATCTTCGAGCTTCTACCCTTGAGCCTGTGGCAGTCTGCGGGAGAAACACAGAGGGGTTCATCAATCATCGTCTGACAGCGGGGGGGACGGGCTGATCCACCTTGCAGTCGCGCCAGCAACTGCTTATTACAAACCCGCCCGCAAACTCTCAGGGAATTCACTGAGGCACAGGAACCTGCCGAACGCTGCGTTCCGATCGGGGAGGCTCAGAAAACCGCTGGAGGTGGACGCAGAGGGCGGGCGCGGAGGCGCAGCGGTAGAGTTGCTGCCTATTGCCCCCGTCCCACTTAGGAAACCTGAACGGAAACCTCTGGAGACTTTGCGCCCCACCCAAGGTTTCTGTGCGGTTCCCGGAGGTTTTTGTCAGGTTCCCGGAGATTTTTTCAATTTTTTGAAATAATCGCCGGAACATAGAAGAAGCGGAAACCACTTTCGACCGTTAGGGAGACCGACAAAAACCTCCGGGAACCGCACGGAAACCTTGGGTGGGGGTGCAAAGTCTCCAGAGGTTTCCGTTCAGGTTTCCTAAGTGGGACAGGGGCATTACAGCGCTTGCAGCGCCGGAGTCCCGGGTTCGATCCCGACTGCGGGCGCTGTGTGAACCGCGTGGGTTTTCTCCGAGATCTTCGGTTTCCTCCCACACTCCAAAGACGTACAGGTTTATTGGTTAATTGGATTGGGTTTGTACATTTGGTATAAGTATAAATTGTCCCTAGTGTGTGTAGGCGCGTGTTAACGTGCGGGGAACGCTGGTCGGTGCGGACTCGGTGGGCTGAAGCGCCTGTTTCCGCGCTGTATCTCCAAAACTAAATTAAACAAAATGCTGGAGAAACTCAGCGGGACAGGCAGCATCTCTGGAGGTCGAGACCCTTCTTCAGACTGAGAGTCAGGAGAGAGGGGAACGAGAGAGATGGATGGTGACATGCAGTAAAGAAATGAAAGATATGCAAAAATGCAACCACGAAGCAGTCGGTTGTTGGCTGTGGGCTAGGTGGAAAATGAGTTGCACACGCAACGAAACTCACCAGGATGACAGTGAAACTAGTCCAAAGACTAGGGTGGGTGAGGGACAGAGAGACGGGGAATGCAAGGGTTACTTGAAGTTAGAGAGATCATTAGTCACACCGCTGGGGTGTAAGCTGCCCAAGCGAAATATGAGGTGCTGTTCCTCCAGTTTGCACGTGGCCTCACTCTGACAATGGAGGAGGCCCAGGACAGAAAGGTCAGTGTGGGAATGGGAAGGGGAGTTAAAGTGTTGAGCAACCGGGAGATCAGGTAGGCCCAGGTGGTCTGAGCGACGGTGAGCAGCGAAACAATCGTTTGGTCTCACAGACAATGCTGGGACTGTTTGGCAGCTCGCTTTGGGGGACTGAGGGAAAAAATAAAATTCACGCCAGTGGCTTTTCGTCAGTAACTCCAACATTTTCTGATCTCACTTCACAGTTTCAACATCTGCTGCATCTACCTTTTGCTTTATAGAAATTCATCGAGGCCCAGGAGGTAAGAAGTAGTCATGAATTTAACAGAGGGTTACAGCTTCAGAGAGTTTGTGTAGATAAGATATCCGTGAGTGAGGTAGAGGATGTGCATTGAATAATGGATTAAGTGTATCTATCCATGACCAGGCAATGTATTTTGGTGCAGCTTAATTTTCAAGTTCACTTTTAGAGGTATGACATGGAAACAGGCCTTTAACACACTGAGCCCTCGCCAAACACCAGTTTGTACGAGTTCTATGTTATCCCATTTTTGCATCAGATCCCGACATGCTAGAAACTACTTAAGGGCCTGTCCCACTTTCACGACCCAATTCACGGCCTTACAACACCAGAGACCTGGGTTTGATCCCAACTACGGGTGCTTGTCTGTAGGGAGTTTGTATCCTAGCGTGGGTTGTCTCCGAGATCTTCAGTTTCCTCCCACACTCCAAAGACGTACAGGTTTGCAGATTAAGTGCCTTGGTATAAATAAAACATAAAACTGTCCCTAGTGTGTGTAGTGTAGTGCTAATGTGCGGGGATCTCTGGTCGGCGCAGGCTCGGCGGGCCGAAGGGCCTGTTTCAGCACTGTATCTCGAAACTTGTTTGACCTGTTTTTACAAAATGTTAAATGGGCAGCTCGATATAGATTACAAAACCTACACCAGGCCCAAACCTATTAGGAGTAGACGAGGGCATTCGATCCAATTTGTGATTCCAGCTACCAAGACAGATGTGTACAGCAATTCATCCTTCCCCCGCACAATTAAAGCATGAAATAGTCTTCACCCTGCCATAGTTACCAAACCAGATGCAACTAAATTTAAGGTAGCTCTTTCTTCCCAAGAACGCTTTCTGGCTTAAGTTCTCCCTCCACCACCACAAGTTTAAATTCCATTTCAAATATTTTGGAGGACCAGGAAATCAAGAACCAAGAACTAAAGTAAACTAAACCTACAAAAACCGCGCGCGTCGTCGTGTTGTGGGAGCACCCGGAGGAAACCACGGGAGCACGTGCAAACTCCACGCGGTGAGCAGGCGAAGTGAGGATCGAACCGTGGTCTCGGGCACCAAGAGGCGGCAGCTCCACGTACAATGACTCTTGTCGTTCGGAAGGAACTAAAGTGGAAGGCGACGCTGAGCTACTCACTGGAGTTGTTGGTCCTGAATCCCTCCCAGAACTCCTTGCTCCTGGCTCTGGTGAGCACCGACTGGTCCCTGCAATTGACCAGGCTCACACTCTGCTCCCCCAGGTCCTGCCGCAAGCACTCGGGTCCCCACGAGTTACTGTCCGTCGCCATCAGCACCCCAGACACCAGCACCGGCTTCAGAATAAAAAAACACTGCAGTCAGCACACAGACCAAACGATAGAACTTCATCGATCCCAGGAGGGCAATTAATCAGCCAACAGTCAGAAAAACACTAGATACACGGAACATGAAATTAAAGTGACGAGTGGAAAGGATTGGGGATGTGTAAAGAGGGGGGGGTGGGAGAGGGAAGGGGAGTCACTCAGTCTACCCCACGACAGAAGGGTGAGGAGTTGTACAGTTTGATCAGCCACAGGGAGGAAGGATCTCCTGTGGCGTTCTGTGCTGCATCTTGGTGGCACCAGTCTGTTGCTGAAGGTGCTCCTCAGGTTGACCAGTGTCTCACGGGAGGGGGTGAGCTGTATTGTCCAGGATGCTCTGCAGTTTGAGGAGCATCCTCCCCTCCAAGACCAACCTCCCGTGAATCCAACTCCAACTGCGCGCCCCAGGACGGGGCCAGCCTTCCCGATGAGCTTCCTGAGGGACATGACCCGCCCCAGCTTTGACGTGATCAGGTTCCTCTCCCTTCCTCTGCGAGGCAGAGGGCAACGGTACAACATTGTCACATGTACTGAGGTACAGTGAAATTCGGAAGGTAGAAACAAAAAGCTGGAGTAACTCAGCGGGACAGACAGCATCTCTGGAGAGAAGGAATGGGCGACGTTTCGGGTCGAGCCACTTCTTCAGACTGTAGACAGAAAATGCTGGAGTAACTCAGCGGGACAGGCAGCATCTCTGGAGAGAAGGAATGGATGATGTTTCTGGTCAAGACCCTTCTCCACTCTGAAGAAGGGTCTCGACCCGAAAGGTCACCCGTTCCTTCTCTCCAGAGAATGTGCCTGTCCCGCTGAGTTACTCCAGCATTTTGCGTCTATCTTAGGTGTAAACCAGCATCTGCAGTTCTTTCCTACACACACAGTTAAATTTGTTTATGTATACAGTTCAGTCCAAGTGCCATTGTACATAAGCACGTGGGTAAATCTGAGATAAGTACCTCAGGTACCGTTCAAGTAGTACACTGAGACAGTATAAAGAGTCGCCGGTTATTAGTTCCATTCTCTAGACCCAGGTGTTATGAGTGCAGGCTTGACCCGGCCATGAAGGCCCGTTGTTATGGCGACGTTGCGGGGGTCGGCCTGGCCGGGCTTAGCCATGTCGGGACAAAGAATGGATCGACTGGGCTTATATTCACTGGTCTCTAGAGGGATGAGAGGGGATCTTATAGAAACATAGGGAATTCTTAAGGGATTGGACAGGCTTAGATGCAGGAGAAACATTCCCAAAATGTTGGGGGAGTCCAGAACCAGGGGCCACAGTTTAAGGATAAGGGGTAGGCAGGCCATTTAAGACAGAGATGAGGAAAAACTTTTTCACCCAGAGAGTTGTGAATCGGTGGAATTCTCTGTCGCAGAAGGCAGTGGAGGCCAATTCACTGGATGTTTTCAAGAGAGAGTTAGATTAAGCTCTTAGGGCTAACGGAATCAAGGGATATGGGGAGAAAGCAGGAACGGGGTAGCTGATCAGTCATGATCATCTGGAATGGCGATGCTGGCTCGATGGACTGAATGGCTGATACTCCTGCACCTAATTTTCTATGTTTCTAT
The DNA here is from genome assembly GCA_035221665.1 of Okamejei kenojei. Taxonomy (NCBI): domain Eukaryota; kingdom Metazoa; phylum Chordata; class Chondrichthyes; order Rajiformes; family Rajidae; genus Okamejei; species Okamejei kenojei. Next base: position 11,961,696 of record CM069168.1, read on the forward strand.
GCATTGTCCTTCCACTGCAGGTTCCTCTCTACAAGGCTTGGATAGAGTGGATGTGGAGAGGATGTTTCCACTAGTGGGAGAGTCCAGGGCCCCAGGGCACGGCCTCAGAATAGGAGGACGTACCCTTACAATGGTAAATGAGATGAGGAAGAATTTCTTTAGCCAGAGGGCGGTGCTTCTGTGGAACTCATTGCCACAGACGGTGGTAGAGGTTAAATCATTGGGTCATTCTAAAGCAGAGATTGGCAGGTTCTTGATTAAGGTGCCAAAGGTCAAGGGAGAAGGCAGGAGAATGGGGTTGAGAGGGAAAGATAGATCGAATAGTCTTTCCGCAACAAAAAGCTTTTCCCTGTACCTCGGTGCACGTGACAATAAACTAAACAGGTTAAAATGGAGGCATTTCTCACCAGCCCTTTAGTCCAGTATTCCCGGAAGAATCTCCAGTTGCTCTTGTCGGTGGGATCTTGTATCCATGGGAAACAGCCCTTGGCGAGCCAGGAATAATGAAGTGTGGAGTTGAGTTCTTCACTCTGCATGGGGAAGGGGTTCGATTCTCTCTCCAGAGACGGTCTCTCCAGCTGACAGTCCGGTCGCTGCCTCAGCGGCTTGGAGATCGGAATCTTCTTCTCCACCACGGAAGCAATAATGTCGTCCAGGATGCTGGGCATGCTCCGTGACGCCATGGTGCACTGTCGCGTCAGAAAGAGCAACCACATTTTAGAACCTCTTACAACGAGGACCATCAAATGGCTGCCTCGCCAACAGTCTGTCTGTCCCTTCTTACTTTTGTTGTTTGTTTGTGTCAGTTAAATGTATGTTTTAGTGTCAGTTAGCAGGTTTTATGTGTGGGGGGGGGGGGGTGGGGGAAACTTTTTCTAATCTCTTAACTCGACGGAATCCGTATCGTATCTCCGTCCGCACTGCGGCCTGACACCGAGGGGTTGGCGGCACTTTGCTGGAGACCGATTTCTAGAGCTCCACCGCGGGAGCATGCGGACCTACCGTCGTGGAGTCTGTCGTGGTACTGCAGAGTTTAGAAGGATGAGGGGATATCTTATAGAAACATATACAATTATAAAAGGACTGGACAAGCTAGATGCAGGAAAAAAATGTTCCCAATGTTGGGCGAGTCCAGAACCAGGGGGCCACAGTCTTAGAATAAAGGGGAGGTCATTTAAGACTGAGGTGAGAAAAAACGTTTTCACCCAGAGAGTTGTGAATTTGTGGAATTCCCTGCCACAGAGGGCAGTGGAGGCCAAGTCACTGGATGGATTTAAGAGAGAGTTAGATAGAGCTCTAGGGGCTAGTGGAGTCAAGGGATATGGGGAGAAGGCAGGCACGGGTTATTGATAGGGGACGATCAGCCATGATCACAATGAATGGCGGTGCTGGCTCGAAGGGCCGAATGGCCTCCTCCTGTACCTATTTTCTATGTTTCTATGACTCTATTGCCTTGCATCACAGTGAGGAATGTTGGGAAGCTGCTGTGGTGGATGTTTATGTTCACGTTTATGTACACGTGGCAATAAGCTGAGCTTGAAACCTTGAGCTATTGGGAAAGATTGAGTCGACTGGGACTCTGTTCCTTGGAGAGCAGGAGGATGAGAGGTGATCTTATAGAGCTGTATAAAATCATGAGAGGAATAGATCGGGTAGAGGCACAGAATTGCCCAGAGTAGGTGAATCGAGGACAAGAGGGCTTAGGTTTAAGGTGAAGGGGAAAAGATTGAATAGGAAGTTGAGGGGTACCACTTTTCACACAAAGGGTGGTGGGTGTATGGAACAAGCTGCCAGAGGAGGTAGTTGAGGCTGGGACTATTCCAGCGTTTAGCAAACAGTTAGACAAGTACATGGATTGGACAGGTTTGGAGGGATATGGGCCAAACGCGGGCAGGTGGGACTAGTGAAGCTGGGCCATGTTGGCCGGTGTGGGCAAGTTGGGCCGAAGGGCCTGTTTCCACGCTGTATCACTCTCTGACTATAACCTCATGCGTTGAAGGGCTGCACGCTTGTTTGCAACATGGCCGAGGTGCGGCCAACTTTGCTGGACGTCCTCCCCACATCCACTCTATCCAAGCCTTTCACTACTCATTAAATTTCATTGAGGTGCCCCCGCTCATCCTTCTAAACCCCAGCGCGCACATCGCTTGCAACCCAGAGAGTTAGTGGGGATGTTTTGGGTGACACCTTCATGCTCCTGTGTGATGGGATTGGAGTGTGGGAGGATACCGAAAATCTCGGAGAGTTTGTACGTCCCCCCCCCCCGTGGGTTTTCTCCGAGATTCTCGGTTTCCTCCCACGCTCCAAAGGCATGCAGGTTTGTAGGTTAATTGCCTCTGTACGCATGTATATAAATGTAAATTTGTCCCTAGTGTGTGTAGGGTAGCGTTGGTGTTGTGAGGATCGCTGGCCGGCACAGACTCGCTGGGCGATGGGGCCTGTTTCCGCGCTGTATCTCCCGTAAAGTAAAGACCCGTGCTTACACTGTTTAGTGTTGTGTAGACCGGAGCGAAGGCGATGCCAGCGTCCGTGGATCCCATGCGCAGTTTGCCCGCCGTGGTGGTCAGCAGGTCACACAGGGTTGAGCCGTGCTCACTTGCCCTAGATTCCTGGTCCGTGGGGCTTCTGGACGACGTGCCCCTGGGCCTGTGACACTGCACATCCTCTGCTTCTGTGGTCAGAGGTGAAGAGGATTCAACCAATTGAGCTCCCAGCAAAATATATCCACCCCAGCACATTCTAGAGCAGAGGTTGCCAACCTTTTTCGTCCCGTTTACTCCGGGCAACTTTAATACCACATAACAATGTTAATTCACTTATTTATGGACTAATGACGAACAGATACCGATATTCTAGAACCAAACACAGTCAGTCAATGAGAAAAAGTATGTACAAATCCTGAATCAACAAATTTATCCCCAGAATTGGCGAAATTCACCCCAGGTTCTAGACACCCAAACGTTTCCAGACAGTCCCAGTCTTATTTACTCCCAAGAAAAGAGACATTTGGACAGGTACATGGATAGGAAAGATGGAGAGATCTTTCTAAATGGACTAAATGCAGGCAAGTAGGTGTAGATGGGGCATGTGGCTCAGCATGGGGTAGCGGGACTGAAGGGCCTGCTTCTAATTCATAAGTTGCAGGAGCAGAATTAGGTCATTCGGCCCATCAAGGTACTGGAACACCATCTAGCTATTTACTCCTCTCATTTTGTCTCCCATTCCTTCTCTCCGGAGATGCTGGCTGTCCAGCATTTTGCGCCTGTCTTCGATTTGAACCAGATCCCTCCGACACATCTAAATGATAATATTAGCTGTGCAACCTTAGAGGAAACGCTCACTGTATCAAGCCCTTTGTGTAAAGAGTTCTTGCGTGACAGGGACCAGACACAGGTGCCTGTGGTTGCCTGGTCTTAAATTAACTCACACTGCCGCGGGCTCACGAGGCAGCAAGGCTTTTGTTGGTTCTCGTTTGTTTTGTGTTACAAAATCCAGAACTACCAAAGTTATATCAAATCAGATAAAGTGTTTCAGGTTTAAATAGTTCAAAACTGTTTTTTTTTTCCTTTAAATTCAACCAGCAAACACTCACCCTAGACACTCCCTCCTCCCCTTCCCCATCAGGCAAGAGGTGTTGTCTTTCCGCTGAATGGTTAGCAAGCAACTAAAGCTTTTTACTATACCTTAGTAGATGTGACAAAAAGCTAAACATAAAAATGAATTTAATTAAGCTAAACTATGCTAGATTAGACTAAACTAGGTCTACCGAAGAAGGGTCTCGACCAGAAATATCGCCCATTTCTTCTCTCCAGAGATGCTGCCTGTCCCGCTGAGTTACTCCTTCGATTTAAACCAGCATCTGCAGTTCTTTCTTACACACTGGTTCATATATGGTTTGTGGGCCAGCACCACTGGAGATCGTAAGCCAAAGTCTAGCACTGCCAGGTGACATCCACACGAGGCACACTGGTGGTCAGCACGGAAACAGGCCCTTCGGCCCAACTTGCCCACACCGGCCAACATGTCCCAGCTACACTAGTCCCACCTGCCTGCGTTTGGCCCATATCCCTCCAAACTAGTCCTATCCATGTACCTGTCTAAAGGTTTCTTAAACATTATGGTAGTCCCTGCCTCAACTGCCTCCTCTGGCAGCTTGTTCCATTCACCCACCACCCTTTGTGTGAAAAAGTTACCCCTCAGATTCCTATTAAATCTTTTCCCCTTCACCTTAAACCTATGTTCACTGGTCCTCGATTCCCCTACATTTAGCTAATCTATTTCTGTCGTGATTTTCTCCACCTCTATAAGATCACCCCTCGTCCTCCGGCGCTCCAAGGAATAGAGTCCCAGCCTACTCAAGCTCTCCCTGTAGTTCAGGCCCTCGAGTCCTGGTTGTCCTTCGGTTTCCTCACCATTTGCTTCTTCCTTTGCCTTGCGTGTGGCTAGCTCTGCCAGCCAGTGCAGTGGTGACTGGGAGCAGGAGTGGTTGCCGTTAGGACCCTTGGCTGTGCTCAGATGTTGACCTCGTCGTGGCAGGCTTCTCTCCGCACGTCGCCGAGTTCGCCCCGTCCACTTTGGCCTCTGCCGGTAACTGCGAGTAAGGAGCGCGGAACAAAACGTTAGCGCTCTGTGCAAAACGTGACGGCCAACGTCAGAAAAACAACCGTGCGTGTGTGTGTGCTCACATGTGTGTGCGTGCATGAGCGTGTGTGTGCATGTGTGTGTGTGTATGTGTGTGCGTGCGCATGTGCATGTGTGTGCGCTCACATGTGTGTGCGTGTATGTGTGCATGTGCGTGTGCATGTGTGTGTGCATGTGTGTGTGCGTGCATGTGTGTGTATGTGTGTGTGCGTGCATGTGTGTGCGCATGCGTGCACGTTTGTGTGTAGGTGCATGTGCGTGTGTGTGTGCATGTGTGTGTGCGTGTGTGTGTGCGTGCGCATATATATTTATATATATATATATTACAGATTACATATGCTACATCATGTGTTGTGCCGCTGTAAGTGAGAATGCCACTGCTCTGTTTGGGACACGTGACGATAAAACACTTGTCGATTTGCAGTCAGCAGCTACCTTCGCACTCTTGTTCACCACAGTTGCCGCAGCTGCTTTGAGAGCCCGGTTCTTATCTCTGTCGACACAAGTGCAATTTGATTTGATGCCCAGTCTATTCTTGCCTCTGTGCATCTTTTCACAGAGGCTGACCAGTGCTGGGGGAAAAACAGAAGAAGAACGGTCAGTCGAGGCATCTCTCGCTTCCTCTCCCCCTCCTCCCCCCCCACCCACACCTTCATGAAGGTGCTAACATTCTCTCTCTCGAGTTTTTGTTTCGTTCAGCTTCGGGATGCAGCATGCAAGTGGGCCCTTTGCCCGACTGAGCCCGTGCCGAGCAGCAGTTGCCCGTGCGCTAGTTCCATCCCACACACCAGCGACAATTTACCAAAGCCAATCCACCCACAAACCTGCACGTCTTTGGAATGTGGGAGGAAACCGGAGCTCCCGGAGAAAGCCCACGCACAAACTCCGTACAGACGGCGCCAGTCCCGCTGAATTACTCCAGCATTTTGTGTCTACCTCCAGTATTCTCCGAGCCTTCCCGATTAGATCATGGCGTTTGGTAGGTTTCCGTGTTTCTGTGAATTCCCTGAGAGTTTGTGGGTGACGTTTTGGGTCGAGACCCTTCTTCAGACTTTATTTTTCTCCAGAGACGTTGCCTGACCCGCTGAGTTACTCCAGCATTTTGTGTCTATCTAAGGGCCTCTTGGCTATCTCAATGTCTCCACCTCCCAGCTATGCTGTGCCTCACACCCATATCTCTGTCTATTCTGAGTGACAATAGACAATAGGTGCAGGAGTAGGCCATTTGGCCCTTCGAGCCAGCACCGCCATTCAATGTGATCATGGCTGATCATCCCCAATCAGTATCCCGTTCCTGCCGTCTCCCCATATCCCCTGACTCCTCTATTTTTATGAGCCCTATCTAGCTCTCTCTTGAAAGCATCCAGAGAACCGGCCTCCACCGCCCTCTGAGGCAGTGCAAGCCAGAGAGAGAGAGAGAGAGAGAGAGAGAGAGAGAGAGAGAGAGAGAGAGAGAGAGAGAGAGAAGCTTCGGTCAAGACGGATGAGTCTGGAAGGACTGATGTCAGGCAGCAAATCTTGGTGGCTTTGGGTACAAGGATCAAATCCCACTCACGGACTGGGAAAGTGAATGAGCAAAGCCCTTCTGGCACAGCTCTTACCGGTGATAGACACAAAAATGCTGGAGTAACTCAGCGGGACAGGCAGCATCTCTGGAGAGAAGGAATGGGTGATGTTTCCAGTCAAGACCCTTCTTCAGACTGAAGGAGGGTCTCGACCCAAAGTAAGTTTTACATTTACACCGAGCCAATTTACCTACATGCCTGTACGTCTTTGGAGTGTGGGATGAAACCGAAGATCTCGGATAAAACCCACTCAGGTCACGGGGAGAACGTACAAACTCTGCGCAGACAGCACCCGTAGTCGGGATCTAACCTGGGTCTCCGGCGCTGTAAGGCAGCAAACTCTACCGTGTGAGTTAAGATAGTGTTACAGAGGTTTGGAGAGAGAGGCTGGAGAGGAGAGTACCCGATTACTCTGCGCGCATCTCCTTCCGCGGAATATCCACCTATCGCTCGCCAGGCTTCGCCCCGCCCGCAACTTTCCGCAAACTCCTCCCGCCCCCCCCTCTCTCCCCACTGCAAGCAGTCTGTGGAACGGTCCCAACCCAATGCGTCACCCAGGCACATCCTCCAGAAATGCTGCCTGACCCACTGAGTGACTCCAGCTTTTTGTGTCTACCCTAGTTTAGTCTAGCTTAGTTCTTCAGCACTTACCAGCGTTAGGAACCAGCTGCGTTGGTTGCAGGCTCTTTACGTCATGGTTGTGTCCCTTAGCACATTTCAGCCAGGCTGTGAAGTCTTCGCCCCTCTCTGAAAGGAAATGGTAACGTCAGAAATCTGGCACACACGGAGGACATCCTGTCACAGGTCAGCCGACCGAACAGTATTTTCTCAGACAGTCCCCCAAAACCTTCGTGCCTATATCGTTAAAGACACCATGTTGTCACTTCATGCTCAGGCAAGGTGCCAGGTTTGTGGACGGTTGCTGTCTTATGCCCCTGTCCCACTTAGGAAACCGGAACGGAAACCTCTGGAGACTTTGCGCCCCACCCACGGTTTCCTTGCGGTTCCCGGAGGTTTTTGTCAGTCTCCCTAACGGTCGAAAATGATTTCCGTTTTAAAAATCGGTAATTTTTTAGTCGAAGCCGGTTGCGATGCTAGTTGAAGGTGGTTTGCCGGAGGACAAAAACAGCCGGGAACCGCACGGAAACCTTGGGTGGGGCGCAAAGTCTCCAGAGGTTTCCGTTCAGGTTTCCTAAGTGGGACAGGGGCATAAAAGTCATGTTACACTAAGTCAAGGCTAGTCAAGTCAACAGTGTTTTATTGTCATATGTCCCAGATAGAATAGTGAAATTCTTACTTGCAGCAGCACAACAGAATATGTAAACATAGTGCACTGTAAACAATATGATAAACAAGAGGAAAAAGTTCAGTGTGCGTGCGTATATATACACACACGCAACTATATATGTGTAAACGTCACCAATTCCTTCTCTCCGGAGATGCTGCCTGTCCCGCTGAGTTACTCCAGCATTTTGTGTCTGCCTTCGATTTAAACCAGCATCTGCAGTTCTTCCCTACACATCATAACTACATACACATATATATCAGGGAGAAAAGCGGGAACGGGGCACTTATTTTGGATGATCAACCATGATCATATTGAATGGCGGTGCTGGCTCGAAGGGACAAATGGCCCCCTCCCGCACCTATTTACAATGTTTTTATATATGTACACACACATATACACATACATACAAACATATATATAATATATACACACACACACATAAAACAAACAATAACTGTACAAAAAAGACAAAACCAAATGCCCCCAAGTCCCCCATGCAGTTCGGAGCTTATTTCAGGTTGTAGTGTTTAATCTCCATTCTGTCATATGCTGAGAGAATGGAGCAGCTGGGCTTGTAAACGCTGCAGTTTAGAAGGATGAGAGGATCTCTCATTGAAACATATAAGATTGTTAAGGGCTTGGACACGCTAGAGGCAGGAAATGTGTTCCTGATGTTGGGGGAGTCCAGAACCAGGGGCCACAGTTTAAGAATAAGGAGTAAGCCATTTAGAACGGAGACGAGGAAACACTTTTTCTCTCAGAGAGTGGTGAGTCTGTGGAATTCTCTGTCTCAGAGGGCGGTGGAGGTCGGTTCTCTGGATACTTTCAAGGGAGAGCTAGATAGGGCTCTTAAAAATAGCGGAGTCAGGGGATATGGGGAGAAGGCAGGAACGGGGTACTGATTGGGGATGATCACATTGAATGGCGGTGCTGGCTCGAAGGGCCGAATGGCCTACTCCTGCACCTGTTGTCTAGTGTCTATTAATCGCCTGATGGCTGTAGGGGAAGCAGCTGTTCCTGAACCTGGACGTTACAGTTTTCAGGCTCCTGTACCTCCTTCCCGATGGCAAGGGTGAGATGAGTGTGTGGCCAGGGTGGAGGACAGGTCCACTCCAGGGCACTCTGATACCCACCGTCTGGCTTCTGCCAGGGGTTTGGTGCCAACACAACGGAACCAGAGAGCAGTGCTGAGCCACTCCTATCTTTGATCGGAGTCTACTGCCTTTATCCTACACTAAACGTTATTCCCTTATCATGTATCAGCACGCTGTGAATGGCTCGATTGTAATCGTATGTTGCCCGCAACAAAAGCTTTTCACTCTGCCTCCGCGCGAGTGACGATAAACTGAACTGAACTGCACTGAAGATAAAATTTGGAAATTTAAAACCTTTTCATTATTTGCTCACGAGCTGTGGCCAGCATTTAATGGTCATCCCTAATGGCCCATTAAGAATCGATCGCGTTATGGCGGGCCACTTAGCCCTCGAGCAGATACCAGCTGCGGATTTACTTCCATGGAGGGCATCAATAATTAACGCAGCAATTCATTCATTCAGCCCTCTTTGTGCGCTCAGCGGTGCGTGCTGTTTCCACAACACAGCGGAGGTGAAGTGTTCACCAGCTCCAGGCTTTTCAAAGCCCCCACCCCAGGGGTAACCCAGGACAAGGGGAAGCTCAAAGCTGGAGTTCAATCAGATGGAAAATGGAACATCTTGTCAAAGTAGCAACGGGGGAGGGGGGATGGCCGGTGTCGAAAAATGCCACCTCAGCCTGTGCCCAGAACTGTAGAACCAGAACTGCAGACACAGAGTGCAGGAGTAACTCGGCGGGTCAAGCAGCATCTCTGGAGAAAAAGGATACAGGTGATGTTTCGGGTCGGGATGCTTTTTAGATTTTGGTTTGAGTGCGGAAACTGCCCCTTCGGCTCGCCCAGTCCGCGCCGACCACTCGGTCACCCCGTACACTGACTAGCACTGTCCTAGTTTACAATTTACAATTTTTACCAAAGCCCAATTGTCCTACAAACCTGCACGCCTTTGGAGTGTGGGAGGAAACCGGAGCACCCGGAGAAAACCCACGCCAGCAAAGTCCGATCAAGGAGAGTGTGCGAGGGTCATAAAAGAGGTAGATAGTAGTTCGCCGCTGCTCTCTGGTTGTGGTAGGATGATTCAGTTGCCTGATAACAGCTGGGAAGAAACTGTCTCTGAGTCTGGAGGCGTGTGTTCTCACGCTCCTATATCTTTTGCCAGATGGGAGAGGGGGTGCGACTGGTCCTTGATCATTTCAGAGGCAGCATGTAGTGTAAATGGAGTATCACGACAGGAGGCCCAGCTTTGACAATCAGACCTTTCGTTCCTGTTTAATTGCACTTGGATGAGAGATCAGCATTTTCATAGTGTGTCTCACACTGCGATGATGTCTCAAGTGCTTGGTAGTTTATGTGCTAGTATTACGTTTGATGTCTGGTCATTGGTATAATGTAGGAAACACAGTCGGCAATCTAGATCGACATGGACAAGTTGGGCCAAAGACCCTGGGCCTGTGCTGTATCATTCCATGGCAACTAGTTCCCACCAACAGTAAAGAGATAATATGATTAGATAATAATATTTAGTGATGCTAGGACGCCAAAGAGCTCCTATACTTGAATTCAGAATCTTGACATGGGGTCACTTGGAGGCACCCGATAGACAGGTTAGTGAAAGGTGCCAATTGTTATTATATGCAGCGATACTGCAGCGGAGAGTTATATGCGAGGGTTCAGCAGGCTGGAACACAAAGCCGTCACCTCCTGACTCAGCGATGTGTGTGTGTCAGCACTGAGTCACTCACTGACTGGCAGCCCAGCTGTATCATAACTGCGGCCCGCTGCTCCTCCATTAACACGCACACGCACACGCACACGCACGAGTGCGTATTCACACACAAACACGGGCACACACACACACACACACCCAGAGTGTGCACATACACGTGCGCACACACCAACACGCGAGCTCACACATGCGAGCGCACACACACAAACTCACGTGCACGCACTCAAACTCACGCACACACAAACTCACGCACACCACACACACTCAAACTCACGTACGCGCACACACAAACTCACGTACGCACACACACAAACTCACGTACGCACACACACAAACTCACGTGCGCGCACACTCAAACTCACGTACGCACACACACAAACTCACGTACGCGCACACACAAACTGACGCACGCACACAGAGCGCGCACGCGAACACACACACACACACACACACGAGCACTGACACACACAGACAGACACCGAGTTACCTTTCTCGTTCCTTGTGCATTTTTTCTGCTTCATGCTGTAACACTCCATGCAGACAAAGAACCCGCACCACAGGCAGACCCAGTGCAGGTTGAAGACCACAGAACGACAGCAGTCACACCTCTCTTCCTTCGCTCCGTTTGCTGCCTTGCAAGCGATGGCCCCTGTTGATTGAAAACAAAAAAAGGAGGGCATATCAACAACCATTTCCAGCAGCGTCTCCGCTGTCAGTGCACCACTTGAGCCACATCCAGCAGCTGATTGCAGAACCGATCAGTGGCACTGCGGGCGATGTTTAACCATAGCAACACGGAGCAGAAACAATACTGGTAAACACAGGGAGAGATTCAATGATAGTTATCCAGCTACCCCTGACGCTGGGCCAGCTGTTATCCATTGTCTACATTCAGCCAAGGATGTGTCAGAAGGAACTGCAATTTCTGGTTTAAACCGCAGACAGACACAGAAAGCTGGAGTAACTCGGCAGGACAGGCGGCATCTCTGGAGAGAAGGAATGGGTGACGTTTCGGGTCGAGACTGAAGAAAGGGCCTCGACCCGAAATTTCACCTATTCCTTTTCTCCAGAGATGCCGTCTGACCCGCTTTTTGTGTCAAATAGGACAAATCTTTAAACAATTATAGAAACGTAGAAAAATAGGTCGCGTGCTAACCTGTCAGCGGAAAGACAATACGCGATTACAATCGAGCCATTTGCAGTGTATAGGTACATAAAGGAGTAATGTTTGGTGCAAGGTAAAACTCGCATCAAACATAGTCCGAGGGTCTCCAATGTGGTAGATAGTAGTTCAGCGCTGCTCTCTGGTTGTGGTAGGATGATTCAGTTGCCTGATAACAGCTGGGAAGACACGGTCCCTGAATCTGGAGGTGTGCGTTTTCACGCTTCTGTACCTTTTGCCTGATGGGAGACGAGGGAGTGGCCAGGGTGCAAATCGTCCTTGATGATGCGGCTGGCCTTGCCGAGGCTGCGTGAGGTGTAAGTGGCGTCAACGGGAGGGAGGTTGATGTGTGCGATGGACCGGGCTCCGTCCACATTTCTCTGCCCCCCTGTGCCAGGCACACGGTGCGATGTCGGCACATTGCCGCGCGTGCAACTGGCAGCTCGACCGCGACTTGCCACCGTCCCGGAATCGGACGCACTTACCGTCGCAGCTCTTGCCGATCCTCTCCAGCAGGCCCTGCTCAGACAGCACCAGGCCACAGAAAAGGTCACCAACGTGCCCCAGGATGTAGGCCGAAGTGTCGAGGTCCAGACCCGTGTCCGTGGCACCGGTCGGCGATTCCGGCCGCATCTCTTCATTGATCTGCTCCTCCGTGGAGAAGCCTTCAACCTTCAGGCCACCATTACGACCAACAGACAGCCTGTAAACGGTAGAACAAGGAAGAGTGAGATTTGTATTGCTCCTGACCCTCACCTGCACGTATACGTCCAACAAGAAACTCCACTCTGACTTCAACATGCACGGATAACTCCTTGGTTTGAAATCTGTCCCAGTGTGATGTTTAAACAATGAACTGCAGATGATGGCTGATAAAAAAAAAAAGTACCATGTTCTGGAGGAATCAGAATCGGAATCAGAATCACACTTTATTCGTCAAGTATGTTTTGCAACATACGAGGAATTTCACTGGCCAGGTCAGTCATACAATTAAAAGCAACAGATCAGTCAAAAACACATTTTAACATCAACATCCACCAGAGTGACTCCTCCACATTCCTCACTGTGGTGGAAGGCGAAATAACGTTCATGTTCTTCCTCGGTCGGGGGCCTCGAGCCTCCGTTGACGGGACGATCTTGACTCCCGTAGCCGGCAGTGCTCGGGCCCTCCGCGTCGAGGCGATCAGCTCCTGCATCGGGGGGATGTCAGCTCCCCCGCGCCGGGCGATCGAACCTCGCGTCGGGGCTGGTCGAACCTTCTGCGGCGTTGGAGCTCCCGACTCGGCCTCTCCCGAGACTGCGAGCCCTTGATGGTAAGTCCACGGTGGTCGCAATGGGAGCGATCCCAGGCAAGGGATCCGCTCCGATGCTAACTCCGCGCCCCGCGGTGGGGGTCACGACGGTCCGAGGAGGCCTCCAGCTCCATCGGTGGTAGGCCGCAAGAGCCCGGAGAATGTGATCCGAAAATTGATCACATCTCCGGGAAGGTAAGAACTTGAAAAAAGGTTTCCCCCAATCCCCCTCTCCCCACATAAAACAAACCGAAGAACATTAAAACAAAACTTTTAACAATCTAAAAATAACAAATAGAAAGAAAAAAACGAACAGACTGCCGGCAGGGCTGCTATCTCCCCGCTGCCCCTGGTGGTCTGCAGGTCATAGAGCAATACAGCGTGGAAGCAGGTCCTTCGGCCCAACTTGCCCACACTGACCAAGCCGTCCCATCTACACTGGTCCCACATTCCTGCTTTTGCCTGAGATCCCTCTAAATCTGTCCTATCCAAGTTCCTAATCGCTTCTTAAACGTTGTGAAGGTCCCCGCCTCAACTACCACCTCCAGCAGGTGTAGACAATCCCATGGTTTTACACATCTCTATAAGATCACCCTCATCCTGCTGCACTACAGGGACTAGTCCCATCCAGGGGACCTCTCTGGAGATAGGTCAGGCAGCATCTCTGGAGATTGTGGATAGGTGACGTTTCGAGCCAGACTGATTTTTTGGAGGGGGGGGGGGAGGGAAGGGAGGATGGGCAGGACAAAGCCTGGCAACTAATAGGCTGATACAGGAGAGGGTTTTTTGAAAGGCAGGTCATGGAAAAAGGCCAGAGATGAAAAGACTATATTTGAATGGATACAAAAAGCTGGAGTAACTCAGCGGACAGGCAGCATCTCTGGAGAGAAGGAATGGATGACATTTCGGGTGACGTTCAGTCTGAAGGAGCTTCTCGACCCATTCCTTCTCTCCAGAGAGGCTGCCTGTCCCACTGTGTTCCTCCAGATTTTTGGGTCTATCTTCGTTTTGTTTCCACACTGTAAGACTCTGCGCTACATGAATGCAAGCATAGTGAAATGTTTTAGTTGCGTGCTATCCAGTCAGCGGAAAGACAATACATGATTACGATCGAGCGTTTACAGTGTATACATACATGATTAAGGGAATAACGTTTAGAGCAAGCTTAGTGGCTGTCCCACTGCGGCGACCTCATCTGCGGGTTTGGACGAGTTTGCCCTCGACTCAAACTCGCAGCATGGTCGACACGTGGTCCTAGGAGTTCACTGGAACTCTCTTTCATGCTCGAGGGAAGTTCCCAAATACCCGCGGCCTCAGCTAGGTCGCGGAAAAATTTTCAGCATGCTTAAAATGTTTCCGCAAGTAAAAATTGGTCGGCATGGTTCTGTTTAACTCATAGTGCAGTGGAGCGGCGTCGCTGTTAGTTACAGGCAGTCGAGGGCAGCCGTAGGCAATCTCCTTCACTGACCGGGCATTTAAATTGGCTCATTGGAGCTTTCAGCAACAAGGAAAACCGACCGGTAGGTAAAATGCCCGCTAAACTTTATTAAACGTTGTCTGACTTCACAAAAGTGTCTCCACTCCTTCCCCCCCCCCCCCACCTTCCCCATTTCTCCCCCCCCCCGCTCTCTAAAGGACTTACCGTACACTGTGCAGCGTTTTTTCATCTTCCTCTTCATCGCAGGTGTGAATTGCAGACAGCGCTCCCCCGCTTTCCCTGGCCCCCGCTGTGTGTGTGTGTGTGTGTGTGTGTGTGTGTGTGTGTGTGTGTGTGTGTGTGTGTGTGTGTGTGTGTGTGTGTGTGTGTGTGTGTGTGTGTGCGTGCGTGTGCGTTCGGTCAATCCAGCTCGCGGTTTTCCAGGCAAGTGCCCTCGAGCTTGAAGGTCGAAGACACTCTTCTGAAGTTGCGGATTAGGTCGTCGCAGTGGGACAGCCCCTTTAAGCCGCAGCAAAGTCCGATTATTGTCACTGATCAGATCAATTGTACGAGCCAGCACAGAGGACATTGGCTGGTGAAAGGAAGTCATTAATAAAACTTGTACTGAGGTCAGTGGTAATTCTTTCTGCGTCCCGTCTCCAGCCCTGAGCTTCCGTGCCGCACCCCACCGTGGTCTGTCTTCGATAGAAACAAAGAAAGCAGATGCAGGAGTAGGCCATTCAGCCCTCCGAGCCAGCACCACCATTCAATATGATCATGGCTGATCATCCAGGATCAGTACCCCCTTCCTGCTTTTTTCCCCCCATATCCCTTGATTCTGTTATCATGGTTTGTACGGAGTTTGTACGGAGTTTGGACAGAGTTTGTACGTTCTCCACGTTCCGCTGTGCTCCCGTGCCATTCCCCAGAGTTCCCCAACAAAGGTGGAGGAACACTGGGGAACTCTGAACATTAATAGCCCATTATCTGTTTATTTGCACTTTATCAGTTTATTTATTCATGAGTGTATATATTTACATATGGTATATGGACACACTGATCTGTTCTGTAGTCAATGCCTACTATGTTCTGGTGTGCTGAAGCAAAGCAGGAATGTCATTGTCCTATCTGGGACACATGACAATAAACCCTCTTGAATATTGAGGACTCGCTGAACTTTGTGGCTTCCACTGTAGTGATGTGGTGGATGTTTGTGTTAGATTTTATTGTATATTATGTGTCCTTTTTATGTGTATCGCTGCTGGCAAATTCATTTCACTGCATGCGAGGAATAAAATTGGCTTTGACTTTGAGACATACCTGCGGAGATGCATGAACCTGCAAGAGCAGGAGAGGGGAGGCGACTCTGGTCCCTTGCGGCTGCGACTCGGCCAACAGTCTCGGCAGCGGGGGATGTTCGTGAAGAGCTCAGTGCACGGGACGTCCTGGAGAAAGGATTCCCCCAAGCTCTTGGGAAGCGTGGGCTTGGGCTGCTCCTTGTGGCCCGGCGCCTCCAGTCGACCTGTGGGGAAACCCAAGAGGAGGTTTGTCATGGAGACGTCAACAGCGCAGGTTCACGAGATTGATCCCTGGGATGGCGGGACTGTCATATGAGGAAAGAGTGAAAAGACTAGGCTTGTTTTCACTGGAGTTTAGAAGGATGAGGGGGGATCTTATAGACACATATAAAATTATAAAAGGACTGGACAAGCTAGATGCAGAAAAAATGTTCCCAATGTTGAGCGAGTCCAGAACCAGGGGCCACAGTCTTAGAATAAAGGGGAGGCCATTTAAGACTGAGGTGAGAGAAAAAGTTTTCACCCAGAGAGTTGTGAATTTATGGAATTCCCTGCCACAGAGGGCAGTGGAGGTCAAATCACTGGATGGATTTAAGAGAGAGTTGGATAGAGCTCTAGGGGCTAGTGGAGTCAACGGATATGGGGAGAAGGCAGGCACGGGTTATTGATTGGGGACGTTCAGCCATGATCACAATGAATGGCGGTGCTGGCTCAAAGGGCCGAATGGCCACCTCCTGCACCTATTTTCTATGTTTCTATGTTTCTAGTAGCAACAACCCCACGTTTTCTGAGGTGAATTTGACTAAAAAACAAAACAAAAATAAGGATCAATCTCCACGATCAACATCGGTAGAAATGCCCCTCATCTCTGTCATGGTGGTGATGTTTAGATCAAACATAGAAACATAGTCTGAAGAAGGGTCTCGACCCAAAACATCACCCATGCCTTCTCTCCAGAGATGCTACCTGTCCCGCAGAGTTACTCCAGCTTTTTGTGTCTAACTTCGATAGGCACAAAGAAAGCAGGTGCAGGAGTAGGCCATTCAGCCCTTCGAGCCAGCACTGCCATTCAATATGATCATGGCTGATCGTCCAGGATCAGTACCCTATTCCTGCTCCCCCCACCCCCCCCCCCCAATATCCCTCGATTCCGTTATCAAGGTTTGTACGTTCTCCCTGTGACCGCGTGGGTTTTCTCCTGGTGCTGCAGTTTCCTCACGCATTCCAACGATGTGCAGGTTGTGTGGGAAGGAACTGAAGATGCTGGTTTAAACCGAAGATGGACGCAACAAGCTGGAGTATCTCAGCGGGTCAGGCAGCGTTTTTGGAGACGAGGATTCGGTGACGTTTCGGGTCAAGACTGAAGATGGGTCTTGACCTGAAAGATTACCTATTTCTTGCTCTTCAGAGATGTTGCCCGACCCACTGAGTTACTCCAGGGTTTTAGAAACATAGAAAATAGGTGCAGGAGTAGGCCATTCGGCCCTTCGAGCCTGCACCGCCATTCAATATGATCATGGCTGATCATCCAACTCAGTGTCCCGTACCTGCCTTCTCTCCATATCCCCTGATCCCTTTAGCCACAAGGGCCACATCTAACTCCCTCTTAAATATATCCAATGAAGTGGCCTCAACTACCTTCTGTGGCAGAGAATTCCACAGATTCACCACTCTCTGTGTGAAAAATGATTTTCTCATCTCGGTCCTAAAGGATTTCCCCCTTATCCTTAAACTGTGACCACTTATTCTGGACTTCCCCAACATCGGGAACAATCTTCCTGCATCTAGCCTGTCCAACCCCTTAAGAATTTTGTAAGTCTCTATAAGATCCCCCCTCAATCTCCAAAATTCCAGTGAGTACAAGCCGAGTCTATCCAGTCTTTCTTCATATGAAAGTCCTGCCATCCCAGGAATCAGTCTGGCGAACCTTCTCTGTACTCCCTCTATGGCAAGAATGTCTTTCCTCAGATTAGGAGACTAAAACTGTACGCAATACTTTGTGTCTATCTCTGGCCGATGTAAATTGTCCCTCGTGCGTAGGATAGTGCTGGTGTACGGGGCGATCGCTGGGATGGTGCACACCTGGAAGGTGGAAGGGCTGGTTTCCACATTGTATCTCTAACATCTAAGTAAAGTCTAACGTTAAGGCACAAAAAATGACCCAAAATCCTGATCTCAATAGAAATTTCCCCGCATCGGTTGTGGTAAACAGACGAGCACAAAATGGTTCTGTTGGGTGATCAATAATCAGAAACATTGCAGCCATGTGGAGAAGCATCTTGCGGATTAGAACATAACGCATTGCAGCACAGGATCGGGTTCAACCCACAATGATTGTGCTGAATATGCTTAAGAAGGAACCGCAAATATTGGAAAAATCAAAAGGTAGATAAAAATGCTGGAGAAACTCAGCGGGCGAGGCAGCATCTATGGAGCGAAGGAATAGGTGACGTTTCGGGCCGAGACCCTTCTTCAGACTGAATATGGTGACAAGTTAAACTGATCTATATTCCCATGCCTTCCACGTGCCTATCTAAAAACCTCTCAAATGCCACATTCGTATCTGCCTCTTCCAGCACCCTTGGCCGCGTGTTCTAGGTCCGCACCACTCTCTGTGTAACAAGACTTGCCCCGTACATCTCGATTAAACTTTCCCCATCTCAACCCGTACCTATGCCCTCGTGTGCTGGATAGTTCTACCTTTGGAATAAGGTCTGACTGTCTACCATATCTGGTGGTGGGGCCAGTCTCAATTCTGGTGAGTTCTGGCACGGCCCAATTTGTGAACCGCACAGGCTCGAGGGCAGTGGGGGAAGATCGAGGGGAGATCGCGGGCAGGTTCTGGGTGGCAGCCTTCCTCCTCTCCCCGACCTTGGTGGGTCGCTCTAGGGTCTGCGTCTACGCCTCTCATTATTTGATATACTTCGACCAAGTCTCCCCTCAACCTCCGACATTCCAGAGCGCAAGAGCTAAATCGTCGGCAGTATGCTCCTGCCAATCTTGTGTCGACCCCCCCCAGGACCATCCTGGGTTCTCCACAATTTAATAACTCAGGGAACTCGAGCAAATCAAAGCTTAGCAGGAGAAGAAAAAAAAATTACAGGACGTATTAATGTTTACTTTTTGCCTTCCATCACAGTGAGGAGGTGTTTGGAGATTCACTGTGATGGATGTTCATGTAAATTGTGTTAATTGTGTGTCTTGTTTTTTGTGATGTTATGACTGCAGGAGCGAACTTTCGCTCGAACCATGTCTGTTTGAATGACAATAAATGGCATTCTATTCTATTGTAATGAACTCTGATTCTGAAATTCGTTGCCACAGACTGGGTGACACGGGGGCGCAGCGGTAGAGTTGCTGCCTTATGCCCCTGTCCCACTTGGGAAACCTGAACGGAAACCTCTGGAGACTTTGCGCCCCACCCAAGGTTTCCGTGCGGTTCCCGGAGGTTTTTGTCAGTCTCCCTAATGGTCGAAAGTGGTTTCCGCTTCTTCTATGTTCCGGCGATTATTTAAAAAAACTCAAAACCGGCCGCGACTAAAAATAGGTTGCCGTTTTAAAAATCGGTAATTTTTTAGTCAAAGCCGGTTGCGATGCTAGTTGAAGGTGGTTGCCGGGGGTTGCAGGTAGTGGAAGGTAAGACCTCCCTGGTGGAATAAAACTGGGTGAAAAAAAGGTCTTACCACTTTCAACCATTAGGGAGACTGACAAAAACCTCCGGAAACCTTGGGTGGGGCGCAAAGTCTCCAGAGGTTTCCGTTCAGGTTTCCTAAGTGGAACAGGGGCATTACAGAGTCGGAGACCCGGGTTCGATCCTGACTACGGGTGCTGTCTGTACGGAGTTTGCACGTTCTCCTCGTGCCCTGTGTGGGTTGTCCCCGGGGTCCCCTGGTTTCCTCCCTCACCCAAAGACGTACAGGTTTGTAGGTTAATTGGCTTCGGTAAAAATTGTTAATTGTCCAGAGTGTGTAGGATAGTGTTAGTGTTCGGGGATCGCTGGTTGGCGCAGAACTTGGTGGGCTGAAGGCCCTGCATCTCTAAACGAAAGAGAGAGTACAGAGGAGATTTACTAGAATGTTGCATGGGTTCCAGCAACTATGTTACAGAGAAAGGTTGAACAAGTTAGGTCTTTATTCTTTGGAGCGCAGAAGGTTAAGGGGGGGACGTGATTGAGGTCTTTAAAATGATGAAAGGGATAGACAGAGTTGAGGTGGATAAGCATTTCCCATTGAGGGTAGGGAAGATTCAAACAAGAGGGCATGACATGAGAATTAAGGGACAGAGGTTTAGGGTTAACGTGAGGGGGAACTTCTTTACTCAGAGGGTGGTGGCTGTGTGGAATGAGCTTCCAGCAGAAGTGGTGGAGGCAGGATCGATTTTAACAGTTAAAAGTAAAGTGGATAGATATATGGACGTGAAGGGAATGGAGGGGTATGGTCTGAGTGCAGGTAGATGGGACTAGGGGAAAACAAATGGTCGGCACGGACTGGAAGGGCCGAGAGGGCCTGTTTCCGTGCTGTAATTGTTATATGGTTATATGGTTAAAGTCAACTTCAGAGGAAAAGTTCAGTAATCTTGCGTTTCTTTATGTGTTGTGGAATTAATTTGGCTCCCTTCAGTGCTTTTTAGTTACATTATTCGAGAGTGAGAAGTTTAATGGGGGGGACATGCTGACGCAGGGTAGTCTCCAAACAGAGATGGCAGCTAAACCTTAAATCAAAGATCCTATAGATACACCACTCCTGCTAAATGCAATGGGCTGACGTGTAGTACGCAACGGAACAGAATGTGGGCCTTTTTTTCATCCATTTCCTTAACCGACCCTACCTGACCCGACCCGACGCGCAGTGTAATCAACGTTGCGGAGGAACAGTTTGTGTTAATAAATAAAAATTCTGAAAATGAGGAGAAGAATTTTTACCAAATAGCTTTTATTTTTACGAGGATGTTTCCGTAACCGGCTTCCGTCTCTGCACTAGTATCCTGTGGGATCTTTGGTGCGGAGACGGAAGCCGGTTACGGAAATGGGGCCGAAAATTACCCACGAATCTGCCCATGAGCGTACTACGCCTTTTTCGTCGAGTGGACTATCTTGCTCGCTGTAGGATCTTTGCCTTAAACTAGGATGGGAATAATTTGCCTGATGGGAGAGGGCAGGGGGTGGGCAGGGTGCGACTCTGTGTGAAATCTAGATCATATTACTGGAGCACTGGTTGAATTTTCACCAACACTAATCTATGATGTAGAAAGGAGATGCATCTTACCGTTCCTTCTGCTGGTATTTTCTTTCTCGTTTTTTTTGGCTCCGTTCAGGTCTTCCTCCTCCTCCCTTGCCGTGCTGCTGTTGTTGCTTTTCTCCGCATCTTCCCCGGAGTCTTGGGCCGCCTTGCACTGGTTGGCGAGCTTGGCCTCCCGCCTCGCCCTGAGCCAGTGCCGGCTCTCGGCCGGGTTGCCGCGCTCGCCCTCGCCCTCGCTGCTTCCCTTGGCCGCCGGGCCCCCCTGGCTCCCGTCGGGCTGCTCGGGGCCGCCGACCGTGGCCGCCGGCGCCGCCCCTTGCCCTTGGGAGAGCGCCGGCCCCGGGGCCGACTCGCCGAGCCGGCTCTCCTGCCGCTCCCTGGAGGTGTCCTGCTCGGAATGCCGCGTGAGCCAAGCCTTCTTTAGCTTGGTGTGCTGGCCGGGCGGGCTGGACTGCAACGACGGACTTGCGTTCACCGCATCGGGGACGGTTGCCGGCTTCACCGGCGAGCAGTTGGCCAAGGGCACTTTGGGCGAAGTCGCGTCCCTACTCACATTGCTGTCCCTCACCAACGTCTGGCTGTCGCTGGCCGGTTTCATGGCACAAGGGGTAACCGCCCAGGCAGCCTTGTACTTTTTGGGCGTGTAGAAATCGGCGCCGCCGGTTTCCTGCAAGACGCTTTTGCCGTTTACCGCACCTTTCGAGGGAGATGAATTATATCCATACTGAGCCAAACCCTGACCGCTGGGCGGGAGGTTAGGCGAGCTGGAGCAATGTTCTCTATTGTAAGGATTGCCGTCTTTCTCCTGATGCCTGTTGTCGGGACAAGCCGTTGTGGAGTACGTGGCCTGCCTGGTCCTCCCACCCAGTTCCACCGGCGGAGCCACCGTAATTTGCTTCCCGCACGCTGGAAGGCGGGGCGCAGAAGGAATCTGATAATGAACAGGAACCTTGCTGTGAATCCCCGGAACGCGATTCGCTTTCTCAGGCTCCGGTTTCAAAACGTTGGTTGCAAAATCCCTGGGAATCAGTGTTTGAATTTTCGCCGCCCTGTCGGGAGACTTGGACATGGGCACCGTTAAGGGGAGTTGGCTGAGGTGGCGCGCCTCCGTGGATGAAACAAGCGGGAGAGGCGAGGCCGAGACCTTAGGCACGTCATTCACCTGCTCAAAGTGTCCGTGGCTCAGGTCTCGAAGGGTATTTTTGTCCTCCAATGAATTGACGGGAAGCGAGGAGCGCGGTGCTTGGTTTTGGATGTGGTAGTGATCTTTCACCTTTGCTCCAGCGTCTCTTGGCGGTCTATGAAAGGGAGAATGTTGGAGGCTGATGCTGCTGTTCACCGGCGTCGCCTCCAACGTTAGGCCCCTTTGGTTCTCGTCAACGATGACCTGCTGGTGCTGGGTGGTGGGCACCATCTTCCTGGGGAAATCGGGAGGAGAGTGGGTCATCAACGTGAAACCCGAAGAAGATGAAGGAGTGGGAGGTTCTTTGCTGCGAGACGCTGGCCTGAGATTTGGAGGCACCAGTTCTCCGGGTTTGGTCTTCGGCTCGCTCCGCACGACCAGCGAGAGTGGCTTCCCGTCCCTCGCCTCTGCCGTGGACGAGCTTGCGTCGTCTCTTCTACCGTTGTGTGTGTCGGCCGGCCCGTCGGATTCCAGGTCCCGTTTGAAGGCCACCTCCTTGTACAGCTGCCCCTCCGGCACTGGGTGCAGGCCGCCTTTAGAACACAAAACATTTTGCACCTCGACTTTCCCCGGGCTGTGCGCAAAGGGGTGCAAAAAATCCCCGTACATCCTGGCGCCGTTGATATCTCTAGGAGGAAAGAAGAGCGGTCTGTGGTTAATTCACTTGGTGACGCAGTGGCGAGTAAAGGGCCTGTCCCACCAGCACGTGACCAAACGTGGTGGCTTGAGCCGCACGGCCTCAAACGCGGGGCCGGTTGCACTTTGAACCGCGGCGGAGTCTGGAGTTGTGCGGGGGCTGGTCCCGACATCATACTCACCAATCATCTGGGCAGGAGGCGGGCCGACTGAATTTGGACATCACACAGTGTCGGGCGGTGACGTCATCACGCAACGCCACGTGCCAGGCTGCGTACGCTGTCAAGACGCTGCGTACGACAGAGACGCTACGTACCGCCTCAATGCGGCTGCGGGCCGACAGGCCGTTGCCGCGCGGGATTTTTGAACACGGTCAGTTTTTCGGGGCCCCGCGCGATGTCGGGACCAGCCCCGCACAACTCCACACGCCTCCGGCGATCGAAGTGGGACTGGCCCCGCGAGGCCGTACGGCTCAAGCGACCACGTTAGGTCGCGCTCGCCGCATGCGGTCGCATGCTGGTGGGACAGGCCCTTTATGGTGCGCAGTACTATGACAACGCTTGCACAAGTCAGTTCAGTCTCCTGTTTAGCAGATGGTCAATAGCAAGGAGCATTAATTAGGGTGTTTAATTAGCTGTCCAGTTGACTTGGCACCCAACCCAATCACTGGAAGCTCTTAAATGTTGGCCATTGCCCAAATCATTTCATTGACCCCACACTGAAGAGTGAAGGCAGTGTAGAGGCTGGGCAGAGTTCATGGAATGGCGGTTCCTTCAACTAAATTATACGTACGTACCCGTTGTAAACATAAGTGGAATTTGCTTTGGCGCCCGCATGCTCCTTGGCGTTGGTGATGCTGGAATACTGACCCAGATCTGCCTGGTCGTTGCCAACGTTTTTATGAGCCTGGTGGAAAGACCATGGGTTGGGAAAGCCCTGTTCAACACAAAGATTCATGCACGTTAGCTTTGCGGGGAAAGAAAAAGGCAGCAGGCAGGTAATGAATAATAGATTTGGGAAGGTACCCCAGAGTCTCTTCCAAAGCAACGATCCCCGGCTGCCATTTACGCTAAATAACAATATGCGGAACATACAAATTATTCATTCCAACTTTCCAGGGTGACGACTCATCTGCTCCCATCTCCTCTCATTTTCGACATACTGTAACCCTATCAACGCCCTTCTCATCCCTTCTGCCTCCTCTGGCTTCACTTTAAATGCCTCTACTCTAGTACTGCTAGCATTTATTTCGAGGGAGCTTGTATACAAAAACAGGGAGGCAACGCTGAGGCTCCAGAAGGCGCTGCTCAGGCCCATTTGGAATATTGTGAGCAATTTTGGGCACAATGTCTGAGGAAGGATGTGCTGGCTCTGGAGAGGGTCCAGAGGTGGTCTACAAGAATAATCCCAGGAATGAGTGGGTTAACATATGATGAGCGTTTAGACAATAGACAATAGGTGCAGGAGTAGGCCATTCGGCCCTTCGAGCCAGCGCCGCCATTCAATGTGATCATGGCAGATCATCCCCAATCAGTAACCCGTTCCTGCCTTCTCCCCATATCCCCTGACTCCGCTATTTTTAAGAGCCCTGTCTAGCTCTCTCTTGAAAGCATCCAGAGAACCGGCCTCCACCGCCCTCTGAGGCACAGAATTCCACAGACTCACCACTCTCTGTGAGAAAAAGTGTTTCTTCGTCTCCGTTCGGAATGGCTTATTCCCCTTATTCTTAAACTGTGGCCCCTGGTTCTGGACTCCCCCAACATCGGGAACATGTTTCCTGCCTCTAGCGTGTCCAAGCCATTAACAATCTTATATGTTTCAATGAGATCCCCTCTCATCCTTCTAAACTCCAGAGTGGACAAGCCCAGCTGCTCCATTCTCCCAGTATATGAAAGTCCCGCCATCCTGGGAATTAACCTTGTAAACCTATGCTGCACTCCCTCAATAGTAAATTATTCCCTCAATAGCAGTTTGACAGCACTGGGCCTGTACTCGTTGGAGTTAAAAGAATGAGGGGGGGGAACCTCGTTGAAACGTACAACGCTGCACGTCTTTGGAGTGTGGGAGGAAACCGGAGCACCCGGAGAAAACCCACACAGTCGCGGGGAAAGCATCCAAACCCCATACAGACAGGACCCAAAATCAGAAACAAGGCACAAACTGCGCCACTGTACCTCCCGGTACAACTTTAAGCTCTATTAATGTCTGTTAAACATGGTTAAAACGCTTGCTCAATAGTCCAACTGAGGAAGTATTATGACTAACCATATTATAAGTGGGTTCCCCATTCACATAACCCTGAGGAGCAGCCGGCAACCGCGACCCTGAGTGCATGTCCATGTTCACATTCTGCCACATCGCGGGGTGGAAGTTGAGATGGCCGTACAGTTGGGCCTGGTTGGATGCTTGGAGATGCTTTGGATGGTAGCAACTGTAGGCGGAGGCCAGCGGTCCAAGGCTGGTGCTGTACGCCATGTCCAGCTGGGGGTTGAGGGCCAGCAGAGATGAGAGAGAGGACTGGTGCCCAATGGGCAAGCTGCCACCGAGGAAGTGGGGGAAGTGGGCGTGCAAGTGCGAGTAAGTGCTTGATCCTGCACCCTTGGTCACGTACGAAACGAGTTGAGGTCCAGAAATTTCACCGGTCGTGGGTGCAGAGTAGAAGGGGTGCCAGGCTGCCTCTAGAACCCCAGACCCATTGTACAAAGGAGATGGAGCCCGCTTGTTCAACACCAAAGTCTTCTTTGATGCATCAACGCTGTTGGCTTTGGGTGAAGGGTGTTGAAAGCAGAACTTCTGGCTGTTGTCAGGACAAAGTGCATCAGCGGCGTGGCCCTCCTTATGTGCGGGAAGATCATTGCTCTCCGCGCGGCTCGCCATGCCCGACCATTCTTTCGATTTGGACTTTGCACCCTGAGAGCCCCGGTAATCAACTGAAGATTGCAATGGGCCTTTCTGGATGTCCATCTGTTGGCCTTCTTTCCCGCGATACAGTCGACTGCCGTCCCTCCAGCTCCCACCGCTTGACTTAGTAACGGAATGAACGGGGAACAGCAGCGGTGACCTGCCGCGGTCCTCCGGGTGATCCCGGAACGGCGTCGAGATTTTATGGAGGGTTGCCTTGCCGTCGCTTGCCAGTGAAGCCGGAACCAATCCCTTCTCGTAACTGGAGCTACTCGATTTTGATTCCCCTTTGCCGTTGTGATGATGCTTGGTTGGATTTTCCTGGGCGCCCAAACTTCCTCCAAACTGGTCTTCATGCGGCGAGGGCTTGGACTGGCAACCGCCATCTTGAGCGCCTCGTCCCATCTCCTCCATTCCCTTGCGGTCTTTGTGCCCAGACATGGCGGCTTCTTTCCTTCCCTGTCGCTCTGCGCCCTGCGGAAACCGCGCGTGGCCATTTCCTAGCCTGGCGCTGGCGTTGTGCGTCGTCCTCGGCTGCTTGGGTAAGTTGGCGTCACTGTCTTCTCCAGGACTCAGCTTCCTTTTGTGATATTTCATCTCTGCTCCTTCAGAATACTGGTTGCCTGGCAACGAGAAAGGGTGAATATTAGTTTCGCTTAGAGACACAGCGAGGAGTCAGGCCCTCCGGCCCACCGAGTCCGCACAGACCAATAGACAATAGGTGCAGGAGTAGACCATTCGGCCCGTCGAGCCAGCACTGCCATTCAATGTGATCATGGCTGATCATCCCCAATCAGTACCCCGTTCCTGCCTTCTCCCCATATCCCCTGACTCCGCTATCTTTAAGAGCCCTATCTAGCTCTCTCTTGAAAGCATCCAGAGAACCTGCCTCCACCGCCCTCTGAGGCAGGGAATTCCACAGACTCGCCACTCTCTGTGAGAAAAAGTGTTTCCACGTCTCCGTTCTAAAAGGCTTACCCCTTATTCTTAAACTGTGTGGCCCCTGGTTCTGGACTCCCCCAACATCGGGAACACGTTTCCTGCCTCTAGCGTGTCCAAGCCCTTAACAATCTCCCATGGGCTAGCTGTATCCCGCACTCGCGAGCGCCAACGATCCTACAAACCTTCACGTCTTTGGAAAGTGGGAGGAAACCGGACCGCCCGGGGGGGTCACAGGGGGAACGTACAAACTCCGTACAGACAGCACCTGTGGTCAGGATTGAACCGGAACCTCTGGTGCTGTAAGGCAGTAACTAACTCCACCACTGTGTCACCGTGCTGTTCCAGTTGATGTGATATTTTTGGCAAGACAAATTTGCAGCTGCCTTTTGGGGTCAGCACGGTTAACCAATTGGGGCACTTAGATGTAATGGCCAGGATTCTATGTTTCTAAGCTGAATTCAACTCACCCCGACTTTCTTCACCCAACCATTAGCTGCCATGCTGTCACCCATCAGTTACAGGCAGTTATTTCATAGGACTGTGAAAGCTCAAGAGTACCATGAGTATTTTAGTTTAGTTTAAAGATGCAGCGTGGACAGAAGCCCTTCAGCCCAACGGGTCCGCACCGACCAGTGGTCCCCACACATTAACATTACCCTACGCACACTAGGGACATTGTTTTTTAATATTTACAACAAGGCAATTATCCTACAAAAACTGTACGCCTTTGGAGTGCGGGAGGAAACCGAAGATCTCGGGGGGGGGAAAACCCACGCAGGTCACGGGGTAAACGCACAAACTCCGTACAGACAGCACCCGTAGTCAGGATCGAACCCGGGCCTCTGGCGGCGTAAGGCAGCAACTCCACCGTGGCCACGGGTACTTGGTGAAATTGGGCCTAACATGACCGGGGTTGCCTTTCACTTCAAAAATGGTTTGCTTGGAGATCGGGAATTGGGTCCACAATGTCTAATTAGCACTGAGTGGCGAGTAAAAGTGAATGGGCCGATAGCTGGCCATTATATGATCATCTCATTATCCAGAGATAAATAGATTCTTGATTAGTACGGGTGTCAGGGGTTTATGGGGAGAAGGCAGGAGAATGGGATAGTTCAGCCATGATTGAATGGCGGAGTAGACTTGATGGGCCAAATGGCCTAATTCTGATCCCATCATTTATGAACTTATCCAGGCTGATCTGGTCTAGTTTGGCAGGCAGGGATTTTCCGAGCACATCCAAAACCCTGGGGTCCTTGCCCTGACTCACACTAAATCCTATTCACTGACTCACACCCAGCCCAGCGATGCATAAAACCTAGCATTCCTTACTTAGGCTTCATATCCTTCCACAGCCTAACCTCCCCCAAACCAAGCACCGTTTCCATTTTCCTCCGATTCCAGCTCCTTAATTTTCCCAGTTTTTATGGGACTCACACAGTCAACTGTTTTCCCAATGGCTATGCTCTGGAATTCCTCCCAACCTCCCATGGCTCGTTGACTCCATCTACACCTCACGCTGCCTCGGCAAGGCCAGCAACACACTCGTGGACAAGTCGCACACTCCCCTCTCCCATCAGGCACGAGATACAGAAACGCACACCTCCAGATTCAGGGACAGTTGGTTCCCATCTGTCATCAGGCAACTAAACCATCCTATCACAAACTAGAGAGTGGTCATAGAAACATAGAAAACAGGTGCAGGAGGAGGCCATTCGGCCCTTCAAGCCAGCACCGCCATTCATTGTGATCATGGCTGATCGTCCCCAATGAATAGCCCGTGCCTGCCTTCTCCCCACATCCCTTGACTCCACTAGCCCCTAGAGCTCTATCCAACTCTCTCTTAAATCCATCCAGTGACTTGGCCTCCACTGCCCTCTGTGGCAGGGAATTCCACAAATTCACAACTCTCTGGGTGAAAAATTCTCTTCTCACCTCAGTCTTAAATGGCCTCCCCTTTATTCTAAGACTGTGTGGCCCCTGGTTCTGGACTCGCCCAACATTGGGAACATTTTTCCTGCATCTAGCTTGTCCAGCCCTTTTATAATTTTATATGTTTCTATAAGATCCCCCCTCATCCTTCTAAACTCCAGTGAATACATGCCTAGTCTTTTCAACCTTTCCTCAAATGACAGTCCCGCCATCCCAGGGATCGATCTGGTGAACCTACGCTGCACTGCCCCCTGAGCTACAATCTACCTCTTTGGAGACCTTTGAACTATCTTTAATCGGTCTTTACTTTAGTCTTGCTTTAAACATCGTTCTTTTACCTTGTATCTGTACACAGTGGGCAGCTGGATTGTAATCAAGTAATGCTTTTCCGCTGACTGGATAGCACGCAACAAAAGCTTTTATCTAAACCTTGGTGCCCTCGACAATGAACTAACTTAAATAAACCACTCTATCTATATACTCCTCCATACTACACCTACCCTTCTAGTCTCTATCTCTGCATTATAATAGCTTGTCAACACATGCCTTTAAATCACCTCTGGATGATTAATACATTACATAAATAGTAGCTGGCACAGACATTACATAAATCACAAGGTTCTCTGTGTTGCCATGGTAAGGAGCTGGGAATGACATTAGGTGACAAAGACGGGGGATCTGGAAGGTAACATAGACAAATTATAAAAAGACTGGACAAGCTAGATGCTAGGAAAAATGTTCCCAATGTTGGGCGAGTCCAGAAAACAGGGGCCACGCAGTTTTAGAATAAAGGGGAGGTCATTTAAGACATTGGTGAGAAAAAAACTTTTTCACCCAGAGAGTTGTGAATTTGTGAAATTCCCTGCCACAGAGGGCAGTGGAGGCCAAGTCACTGGATGGATTTAAGAGAGAGTTGGATAGAGCTCTGGGGGCTAGTGGAGTCAAGGGATATGGGGAGAAGGCAGGCACGGGTTATTGATAGCGGACGATCAGCCATGATCACAATGAATGGCGGTGCTAGCTCGAAGGGCCGAATGGCCTCCTCCTATGTTTCTATGTAAACCAATGAAGGTAGAAAGAAGATTTTTGAGATGCGTTCCATTAAGAGATTAAACAGTTCACAATCAAGAACCCGAAACGTCGCCTATTTCCTTCGCTCCATAGATGCTGCCTCCAACCCGCTGAGTTCCTCCAGCATTTTTGTCCACCTCCAGATTCTGAGACTGTTTCTTTCCAGCTGTTATCCGGCAACTGATCAACCTCGCCAACAA
The DNA here is from genome assembly GCA_035221665.1 of Okamejei kenojei. Lineage (NCBI taxonomy): Eukaryota > Metazoa > Chordata > Chondrichthyes > Rajiformes > Rajidae > Okamejei > Okamejei kenojei. The sequence continues at coordinate 11,991,275 of CM069168.1, forward strand.
CTAGAGAGCGGTCCTGAGCTACTATCCACCTCATGGGAGACCCTCAGACTATCTTTGTTCGGACTTTACTGGCTTTGCCTTGCACTGAACGCCATTCACGTTATTCCCTTTGCTCGTCTATTGGCACACTGCGGACGGCTCGATTGTAAAGGACCTCTCCCACTTTGCCGAGTTATTCACAAATTCTCCCGAGTTATTCACAAATTCTCCCGAGTTTTCCCCCTTTCAAACTCGCAGAACGTTCGTAACGAGTCCGTGGATATATCGTAGCGGCTCGTTATGCCATCTGTAGGTACTCGTGGCATCAGGTAAGTTGCAATTTTTCTCCTCCCGACTATTTTTTTACTCGTGGACATTTTTTATCAGGCTGGAAAAAACGTCCCGACTTGCCCCAGAGGTAGATGGAAGCTCATGAGGCAGTGCAGCGTAGGTTCACCAGATTGATCCCTGGATGGCGGGACTGTCATAGGAGGAAAGATTGAAAAGACCAGGCTTGTATTCACTGGAGTTTAGAAGGATGAGGGGGATTCTTATAGAAACTTATAAAATTATAAATGGACTGGACAAGCTAGATGCAGGAAAAATGTTCCCAATGTTGGGCGAGTCCAGAACCGGGGGCCACAGTCTTAGAATAAAGGGGAGGTCATTTAAGACTGAGGTGAGAAGAGAATTTTTCACCCAGAGAGTTGTGAATTTTGTAGAATTCCCTGCCACGAAAGCTTTTCACTGTACCTTGGTACACGTGACACTAAACTAAACTCATACTTCGCAGGGGTTTTGTGGGGGACACCCATACCTCGGACAGGAAAACTGGAAAGGGATAGAGGCCACAAATGGATGGACGGCATGTGGCCTTTGGGAGAAATGACCCAGATTGCAAGGAATATTTCATACGACCCAAATTGTTACAAAACAGATGAATCAGTTCACTTGGCAATTCCAAGCAAAGGGAAATCCCTGGCTGTCAGACTCAATAATCCTACACTTATCTAATGGAATAAATATGTTCAATGCACTGTCGAGTGATACATAATAAATTACAGCAATGCTGATTCAACACAATCCTTCATTTACTTTCCTATCCATTCAAGATATGTTGGAGTCATTCCCAGCTATTTGTTCTCCATCCCTGAACTCAATGCCTTGCCCCATTTCAGAAAGCAGTTGGAAATCCACAATGCCGTATGTCTCGGGCCTAATGGGCCTGTCCCACTCAGGCTATTTTTAGGCGACTGCCGGCGACTGTCATAGTCGTAGCTGGTCGCCGAAAAACCGGCGACTGGACCCTCCCCCTTCGACATAACATTTGAAATAGAATAATTACTTTAACAACAGAAAAAAAAACCAAAGTCAGCACCGGCGGCAACCTACGTTAACCTGGTGACAACTACGACAGCACGTAGGCCAGGAGAAGTCAAGCTACGCTTACTGGCGTCAAACCCACGGTCGCCGACTGTCTCCGAAAAATTTCCAACATGTTGAAAATCCAGCGGTTGCCTGAAAGATGCCACGACTCTCTGGGCGACTGAGGAGACGATTCACGACCATACAGGCGACACTCCAGCGACCATGTGGCTACAGCCTAGTCGCCTAAAAAATCGCCTAGGTGGGACAGGCCCTTAATGTTATCCAGATTGATAAGCAAGGCTGATCTGAAGAAGGGTTTCGGCCCGAAACGTTGCCTATTTCCTTCGCTCCATAGGTTGCTGCCGCACCCGCTGAGTTTCTCCAGCAATTTTGTTTCCCAAGCAAGGCTGGTCTCCTTTCCCAATGAACAAGGTAGGTTTTGATGATCAAATGGTTTTGTGAGCAATATTACTTTAGAGATTTAGCGTGGAAACAGGCCCTTCGGCCCACCAATTCCGCGCCGACCAGCGATCATCCCCCACACACCAACACTATCCTACACACTGGGGACAACTTACAATCTCTTACCGGTGCCAATTAACCTACAAAAACCTGTGTGGGAGGAAACCGGAGCACCCGGAGAAAACCCACGCGGTCACGGGGAGAAGGTACAAACTCCGCGCAGACAGCGCCCGTAGTCAGGATCAAACCCAGGTCTCTGGTGCTGAAAGGCAACAACTCTACCGCTGCGCAACTGTGTCGTCCCTCAGTACGATTACTTATATTAGTTTTTCTCATTCGCCATATTGATTATTAAACAAATTTAATTCATGATACCTGAGCTATCATGGTTAGATTTGCCCCTCTCTCTATTGGATTAATAATCTTCACAACGCCACTTGTTAATGATAAACAATATTATTGTCTAACTTTCAATCTAACACCTTGCATCAATGAGTTCAGTGCAGAGTTCAACTCAACACCATGACAACACAATGGTATGAACAATGCGTTCTCCAATGTTAGATAAGCTCCAACAAATTCCCCCCCTCCCCTTTCTCCTCCATACTCCCACCCCCACCCCTCTGCCTCACTTGCACTGATTTCTCGCTCTCTGTCCTTCTACATTCCTTCCTCTGGCCTCACAATTTCTAAAGGGCCTATCCCACTTGGTCGTCATTTATGCGACAGGTGGGTAGTGAGCGACGGGCGATGGTCACCCGTCTGGAGCACATGGCGTCATCTGAAGATAGACACAAAATGCTGGAGCAGCTCAGACTGAGGAAGAGTCTCGACCCGAAACATTGATTCTCTCCAGAGATGCTGCCGGTCCCGCTGAGTTACTCCAGCATTTTGCGCCTGTCTCCAATCGTCTTGGCCCCGCTCTGGGAGTAGGAGTGGGAGGCGGATCCGGAGCCCCAGGCCGAGCTTGGCGATCGTTTGCCTGTTTCTGCTGCTGTTGGAGGTGAGACGTTGCGTCGCGCCAGGGTCTTGGGCCCGTCCCACTTTGGCCGTCAGTTACGCGACAGGCGCGAAGATTTCGTGCAGGACGAAGTCCACACTCCTCCACGCCACACCATGCGCCCGTCCTGCGGTACCCACACGCTAGCAGGTCGCGTGAATGGCACGCGAGTGACAGCCAAGTGGGACAGGCCCTTAACTCTTCAATCCATCTGTCTCGCACCTGCATTGAAGCATCTTTGTTCCAACCATCTGTCGATCTAAAACCCCCCTCGCCTACCTCCACCTATTACCTTCCATGCTTTATGCTGCATCGTCTCTCTTCCACCATCCCCACCCCCCCACCCCACAATCAGCCTATAGAAGGGTCCTGAACTGAAACGTCACTACCCATGTTCTCCAGAGATGCTGCCTGACCCGCTGAGAAAATCCAGCACTTTGTGTTCTTCAATGCAGAGTTAATTTGGTTTTGAAAATCTGCTTCTTGCCCCCCCCCCCCCCCCCCCAACAAACATGTTCACATCACCTTTGTTTTGGGACAGACACAGAGACACAGAGTCACACAGACACAGAGACACAGAGTCACACAGTCACACAGGCACACAGAGTCACACAGAGACACAGAGTCACAGAGACACAGAGTCACACAGACACAGAGACACAGAGTCACACAGTCACACAGTCACACAGAGACACACAGTCACACAGAGACACACAGAGTCACACAGAGTCACACAGAGTCACACAGAGACACACAGAGACACAGAGACACACAGACACAGAGACACACAGAGTCACAGAGACACACAGAGACACACAGAGACACACAGAGACACACAGAGACACACAGTCACAGAGACACACAGAGTCACACAGAGACACACAGAGACACACAGAGACACACAGAGACACACAGAGACACACAGAGACACACAGAGACACACAGAGACACACAGAGACACACAGAGACACACACAAGATGGACATCACCACCAATCCCCTTGTTCAAAGACTCGATGCATTGTAGATTCCAGTTCAACAATATAATTTCTACCGCCATACCCTCTCTGCTGTGGTTTGCCGAGTATTCTGAGGGACTGCCTCTCCCATTATTGTTGGCGTTGCACTGCTCCGCTGTTTGCCTGGGAAACGAGGAATGATAGCTGACGGGCGGACTTGCGAATGGTCTCTGAAATCACAGAACACAGAATGACAGGATGCCTCTCAAGCCGATGATCCCCTTTTCCACATTTGTGGCGGGACTCCAGTAAATTATTTTTCATCCAAAGCTTATTCAATTCCCGTGTTCAGTTTAATTTAGCCTAGTTCACTTCAGGCGATACAGCACGGAAGCAGGACCTTCGGCCCATCAAGTCCATGCCTACCATCGATCCCAGTCACGCAAGCTCTGTGTTATCCCGCCCTCTCATCCGCTCCCTACATAACCAGGGGCGATTTGCAAACACCAACTATTAACCTAGAAACCTACGCATCTTTGAGATGTGGGAGTACCCAAAGGAAACCTACAAGAGTCACGAGGAGAACGTGCAAACTCCACACAGGCAGCACCTGAGGTCAGAATTGAACCCGGGTATCTCTGGTGGCAGCGGTTCTACCAGCCGTTTAGTTTAATTCAGTTCATTGTCACACGCGCCGACATGTAGTGAAAAGTTTTGGTTGCGTGCAAAGAGCGTTCACGTCCTGTTTCCACCACCACGCGCAAGACAGGCGCCATTGTGTGGCTCTGGCTGAACAACTTCTAATCTTGTGTGTGGACTCGATAAGAAGATGAACCAGTCAGCGGGACGACAACGCATGATTACAATCGAGCTGTCCACAGTGCACAGACACATGATAAAGGGAATAATGTAAATAAGGTTTAGTGTGAGGTAAAGTCCAGTAAAGTCCAATCAAAGATAGTTTGAGGGTCTCCAATGAGGTAGACAGTAGCTCGGGATTGCTCTCCAGTTGTTGGTAGGATGGTTCAGTTGCCCGATGACAGCTGGGATGAAACTGTTCCTGAATCCAGAGGAGCTGGGCCGCTGTGCCACCCTTTTGCACTAGCCAGGGTTTTGCTATCTATTTGGATTGTGGTATCCTAGATCATAGAAACATAGAAAATAGGTGCAGGAGGAGGCCATTCGGCCCTTCGAGCCAGCACCGCCATTCATTGTGATCATGGCTGATCGTCCGCTATCAATAACCCGTGCCTGCCTTCTCCCCATAGCCCTCGACTCCACTAGCCCCTAGAGCTCTATCTAACTCTCTCTTAAATCCATCCAGTGACTTGGCCTCCACTGCCCTCTGTGGCAGGGAATTCCGTAAATTCACAACTCTCTGGGTGAAAAAGTATTTTCTCACCTCGGTCTTAAATGACCTCCCCTTTATTATCATAACTTTAGATCTTTTGAGAATTGCCATTTACTGACTTATCAGCCATGGGAAACAGTTTCACCTGATAATTTTAAGCATCTCCAATGAACAGGGTGGCGCAGCGGTAGAGTTGCTGCCTTACCGCACCAGAGACCCGGGTTCGATCCTGACTACGGGTGCCGTCTGTACGGAGTTTGTACGTTTCTCCCCGTGACCGGGCGGGCTTTCTCCGAGATCTGAGGTTTCCTCCCAAGCTCCAAAGACGTGCAGGTTTGTAGGTAAATTGTCCTTAGCGTGTGTAAGAAAGTATTAGTGTGCGGGGATCACTGGTCAGCACGGGCCCTATGGGCCGAAGGGCCTGTTTCCACGCTGTATCTCTCAACTAAACTAAACTGCCTCATGGCCTCTTCTTCTTCTGTCGTGTGGCGTGCACAGCCTACAGTTGTATTTGATCTTCCGTTTGTGCGTGTTGAGTTGATTGCATTAGACCAAGCGAAGGTTGCAATCGTCCACCCCCTTATGACCTCTGTTCCTGGAATATATATTGGGATTGCTTACACAGACTTTAAAAGATGCATCCTCTCTTTTTCAAAAATCCCCATTGCAGCATTCCAATCCATTAGATTTGCCCGAGGCCGCGAGAAAACGCAGACAGACAGACAAGAAAACCCGAGATTTGCAACCCTACCCAATTTAAAGTTGCCACGGAAACGTCCGACAAGGTGGTTGTGTTCTCCAAGAAGGCAGGCCTAGCGTTTCAGGCCTGGTTTCCACAGCAGCCGCCATGAAAGGGATAGGCCGCACACATGAAGAGTTGTGGACTGAGACAAAAACGGACGCGAGCGAGGGAAAAGGGTAAGGCGAGATACAGGATGGAAAGATAGCGGTCAGAAGCGAAGAAACCACGAAGAAACCGTGAAGTAAGAGCGATATTAAATTGTAGATACTAACGTTACAAGCGGCATTAACTCGCCATTTTCTTTTACAGAGGCAAACTTTAATGCTGATGCTTAATATGACGAATGGAGATGGGGTTACAGGAGGGGAGCGGGGAGAGGCAGTGAAGCAAGAGGAGAGGAATTTCAGAGAAAAAGGAAGGCCGTCAATGAGAAAAGTCAGGTATGACCCAGGTGTCAGAATTGGGGCTGAGAAATCATGGCCGGTTTAGGTTTATTATTATCACCACCACATGTACTGAGGTACAGTGAAAAGCTTTGCTTTGCCTGCTATCCAAATAGATCAGATATACCATACATTGGAGGGCTGGAGGAAATTGTGTGGCTAGGGAGTGGTGACTGATACAAAAACCACTTCAGTATTTATGCTCTCACGTGGTTGCAAATGGAATAAGTATTATTGGAAGGATTTAGACTTTAGAAATACAGCGCGGAAACAGTCCGTGTCGTCGAATGTTCCCTGGACACTAACATTATCCTGCACACTGGGGACAATTTATCACGCGGCGCTCCGAAATTTTGTAGCGATCGAAATCTTCGCGCCCCAACGGCCTGTCGCGTAACTGACGGCCAAAGTGGGACAGGCAACGTCTCACCTCCAACAGCAGCAGAAGCAGGCAAACGATCGCCGAGCTCGGCCTGGGGCTCACGGCCGTTGCGGTCCGGATCCGCCCCCACTTCTACTCCCAGAACGGGGCCCAAGAAAATTGAAGATAGACACAAAATGCAGGAGTAACTCAACGGGACCGGCAGCATCTCTGGAGAGAAGGAATGGATGACATTTCGGGTCAAGACCCTTCTTTCAGACTGAAGAAGAGTCTCGTCCCGAAAAATCACCCATTGCTTCTCTCCAGAGATGCTGCTGGTCCAGCATTTTGTGTCCATCTTCAAATGATGCCACGCGCTCCAGACAGCTGTGCGGGCACATGAAATCGCGCAAGACCGTCGTGCCTCAATGCGACCGCGAGGTCGCGTAATTAGCGTGCCAAGGACACACAAATGGGACAGGGGCTTTAGTATGTCGGGGATCGCTAGTTGGCATGGACCGGGTGGGCTGAAGGGCCTGTTTCCGTGCGCTATTTCCAAAACAGTTTTTGCCACTCCATCTGTGAAGAAATCTCTCATCTTATTCCTAAAAGGCCCAGCTTGTATTTTGAGACAGTTAACCATGGTAACTCCTCAATCCAGAGACACATATTCCCTGTTGAACCGTGTAGGTTCTGCGTGATTCAATGAGATCACCGCTCATTTAACTGGACTCTGGAGAATCATATGCTTGGCCTCATTAATCTCTCGTCATGCAAACGCACCAACCTGGGAAACAGTTTTTGTGAATCTTTGCTACACTCTCTCCATGTCAAGTGTATCCGCTCTCAGGCAACGAGAGCAAGAGCGTGCACAGTACACCACGAGAAGTGTCGCCCAGGTCCTTTATAATTACACCAATTAAACGTTGCACAAACAAATAAACACTTTTTTTTAACCATCGCAGCAGAAGGATCCCGACCCAAAATGTCACCTGTATTCCCACCCCCCACAGATGCAGCTTGACCTGCTGAATTCAATAGACAACAGGCAACAGGTGCAGGAGTAGGCCTTTCAGCCCTTTGAGCCAGCACCACCAATCTCTGTGATCATGGCTGATCATTCCTCCAGCACTTTGCGTTTTGCTGAAGATTCCGGCATTCTTTCGTTTACCTATGGAGTCATCGAGCTCTACAAGATGGAAACAGGCCCTTCGGCCCAACTTACCCATGCTGACTAAGATGCTCCATCTACACTAGTCCCACCTGCTTAGTCCCTCTAAACCCGTCAGGCAGTGGTTCGACCATTCTGCCACCGTGCGACCCGTTGTTATCAGGGAACTGAAGCTAGAGTCCTCACCGCCCATCTACCTCATTGGAGACCTTTAAACTATCTTCAATTGGATTTTAATCGGGCTTCAGTGTTATATCTTGCAATAAATGGTGTCCCCGCTATCTGTGCAGTGCGGAACAGCCTGATTGTATTGACGTGCAGGTTTTGTAGGTTGTTTTAGAAGGAACTGCAGATGCTGGAAAATCGAAGGTAGACAAAAGTGCTGGAGAAACTCAGCGGGTGCAGCAGCATCTATGGAGCGAAGGAAATAGGCAACGTTTCGGGCCGAAACCCTTCAGGGGAAATAGGCAACGTTTCAGGCCGAAACCCTTCAGGGTTTCGGCCCGAAACGTTACCTATTTCCTTCGCTCCATAGATGCTGCTGCACCCGCTGAGTTTCTCCAGTACTTCAGTCTTTTCTTTGCCTGGACAGCAAGCAAACAAAAGCTTTTCACAATTTTTTTTTTTACAATAATAAACTAAACTAAACTACATTTGGTCGACGTGTGTAGGGAGGAAGAGGCGTCTCGACCCGAAACGTCACCCATTCCTTCTCTCCAGAGATGCTGCCTGTCCCGTTGAGTTACTCCAGCGTTTTGTGTCCGTGCTAGGTTTCGTTGGCGCGCTGGTCGCGCGGGCAAGTTGGGATTGTCTCGGCGCCTTATGGCGCAAAGGCTCTACGTTAGGGAGAGGATGCAATGAAGGACGAATGGCCAGAGAGAGCAGCCGGGGGACACTCACGTGGCTGTCGGCTTGGTTTACTCGATGGGACGTTGGCCTGTAGGTGCCGCACCCGTCACATGGCGAAGGGCCCTCATCTCCGAGCACGCTCCCCTGAATCAGTGTCGGCTCCACGTTGCGAGCGTCAGGAATCTGGGGACAAGGACACATGCTCCAGTCAATACTCCAGTTGCAAATATTTATCTCTCTCATCCCCGTACAGAAACAAAAAACTAGGCGACACAAGATATGGAGGCCTCTGCAAAGTTCGCCTCCCAATAAGGGGAGCTACAATCCTTGGGGTGACACGGTGGCGCAGAGGTAGTGTTGCTGCCTCACAGCGCCAGAGGCCCAGGTTCGATCCTGACTACGGGGGCTTGTCTGTGCAGAGTTTGTACCTTCTCCCCCGCGACCGCGTGGGTTGTCTCCGGGAGCTCCGGTTTCCTCCCACACTCCAAAGACGAACTAGCTTGTAGGTCAACTGGCTTCGGCAAGTTGTAAATTGGTCAGTAGTGTGTGTGTGTGTGTGTGTGTGTTGGTGTAAGCGTGCAATGTGATCGCTGGTTGGTGTGGACCCCGTGGGCTGAGGAGCTCTATCCACGCTGTATCTCTAAAGTCTAAAGTAAACTTCATGGGATAATCTACTCCAGGTTGTTTCAGGAAGAAAATCTTAACCCTGGAGACTGGGGAAATGTCCCAATATCACTCCAAAATGTCCCAATATCAGACTAGTGAGTGATTCTCTCATAAACTGCTAGTCTACCTCGTTGCGGACACGTCCTTGATTTAATCAGCCCTTTTTCTATTACTGTAACACCGTAACGCTGTAACATTATATTCTGCTCTCTGGTATTTTTCCACTGGCAGCACCTGTTGTATTTGTGCACGATTTGATTGTACTCAAGTATGGTAGCGTGTGACTGGAACGCGCACAAACAAAGCGTCTCACTGTATCTCATTTAGACAATAGACAATAGGTGCAGGAGTAGGCCATTTGGCCCTTCGAGCCAGCACCGCCATTCAATGTGATCATGGCTGATCATCCCCAATCAGTACCCCGTTCCTGCCTTCTCCCCATATCCCCTGACTCCGCTATTTTTAAGAGCCCTATCTTAGCTCTCTCTTGAAAGCATCCAGAGAACCTGCCTCCACCGCCCTCTGAGGCAGAGAATGCCACAGACTCACCACTCTCTGTGAGAAAAAGTGTTTCCTCGTCTCCGTTCTAAATGGCCTACTCCTTATCCTTAAACTGTGGCCCCTGGTTCTGGACTCCCCCAACATCGGGAACATGTTTCCTGCCTCTAGCAAGACCTTAATAATCTCATATGTTTCAATGAGATACCCTCTCATCCTTCTAAACTCCAGAGTGTACAAGCCCAGCCGCTCCATTCTCTCAGCATATGACAGTCCCGCCATCCCGGGAATTAACCTTGAAAACCTACGCTGCACTCCCTCAATAGCAAGAATGTCCTTCCTAAAATTAGGGGACCAGAACTGCACACAATATTTCATGTGGCAATAACAGGAAACCAACATACACTTACAGGTTTGTAGGTTAATTGGCTTGGTATAATGGTAAATTGTCCCTAGTGTGTGTAGCACAGAAACATAGAAAAACAGGTGCAGGAGTAGACCATTCGGCCCTTCGAGCCGGCGCTGCCATTCAATATGATCATGGATGATCATCTAAAATCAGTACCCCCGTTCCTGTTTTCTCCCCATATCCTCGACAAGTGAGCCGTTAGAGCTGGTGGCAGCGCCAGAGTCCCCGGTTCCATCCTGACCACAGAGCGCTTGTCTGTACGGAGTTTGTGCGCTCTCCCCGTGGGAGAACCTGCGTGGGTTTTCTCCAAGATCTTCGGTTTCCTCCCACGTTCCAAAAACGTACAGGTTCGCAGGTTAAATTGGCTTGATATAAATGTATGAATGTTAAATTGTTCCTAGTGTGTGTAGTTGGACAGAGCTCTAGGGGCTAGTGGAGTCAAGGGATATGGGGAGAGGGCAGGCACGGGTTATTGATAGCGGACGATCAGCCATGATCACAATGAATGGCGGTGCAGGCTCGAAGGGCCGAATGGCCTCCTCCTGCACCTATTTTCTATGTTTCTATGTGTAGGGTAGTGTTTGTGTATGGACCTGTTGGGCTGAAGGGCCTGTTTCTGCGCTGTATCTCTGAGCTAAACTAGTGTGTGAATGGGTGATCGCTGGTCGGCACGGACTCAGTGGGCCTAAGGGCCTGTTTCCAGCACTATATCTCTAAACTGAACAGAACTAAACGTACTAACATGTTGGGATGAGAAAGCGCAGAAGTGACTCGGAGAAGGGTTAGTGCTTCCCACCGAACCGCGCGACTAACGTGATAACGTTCCCACCTTGTCGTTCACAACGATCATGCTACTGCACAGACTCGGCGCAGGGTCCGAGCGTTCGCCGCCACCGCTCCGTGGCGCTGCCTCTCCGACTCCCCGAGTTCCCCTCTCCGGCGTCTCTGGTGTCACCCTGGGGGGGAGAGAGAGAGCAGACGAAAGGTTGACGGCAACCTCGGAGTGACGCGTCCCTCCCGATGAGTGTGTGCGCTCGCCAGCCAGCCAGCCAGCCAGCCAGCCCGCCCGCCCAAAGTGCAGGTCTGCTGACATCCACGCCCACCATCTCACCTTCAGTGCCAGCAAACACAACCGGCTGCAGGCGAGGAGAACATGCGTGTAAAACAAACAGAGCAGCCTCCAGTATGGCTGTCAGAGGTGACGTGGAGAAGGCAAGAGAATGGGGTTAGGGGGGGGAAGAGATAGATCAGCTATGATTGAATGGAGGCTTGACGGACCAAATGGCCTAATTATTCTCCGAATCCTTATGACCTTGGCAAGGAGTGTGGATATTAGTTATTATATTACTTGGATGGAGCCGTTCCCAAACCACGGTGTGAAGCATCCCGACAAAATGCCTTCTGCGGCGCATCTGTAGAGGTTGGTGATAGTCGCTGGCGAGACGCTAAACTTCTTAAACCATCAAAGGAAGCAGAGTTGTCAGCGTGCTAAGAACACCAAGGGCAGATCAGGTAACAATGTTGATGCGGATAACACAATCTTTGTCGAGGACATGCAGTTCCAGAAGGTTTTGGAGCCTATGGTTACTGTGCTTACTCCATTTCGTGTTGACCAAGGGAGTAACACGTTCCACATAATAGGCTTATCAGCCAAGATGTTGCACATGGACTAGAAGGGACATTGATTAAAAGGCACAAAATGCTGGAGTAACTCAGCGGGCCAGGCAACATCTCCGGAGAACATGGATAGGGGTCGTTTTGGGTTGTTTCTGTCTAAAGAAGGGCCCCATCCTGAACTGTCACCCATCCATGTTCTCCAGGGATGCTGCCGGACCCATTGAGTTCCTCCAGCACTTTGTGTCTTTCACTGGTAGAGTGAAGCAGGATTCAGGAAGACAACATAGACACAAAAAAGCTGGAGTAACTCAGCCGGACAGGCAGCATCTCTGGAGAGAAGGAATGGGTGACGTTTCGGGTCGAGACCTTCAAACTGGCCAGTCCTGGGCCTCCTCTATCGTCAGAGTGAGACCCAGCGCAAATTGGAGGAACAGCACCGCATATTTCGCCTCCACCCCAGCGGTAGATACATTGACTTCTCTAACTTCAAGTAGCCCTTGCTTTCCCTCTCTCTCCACCCCCTCCCCCTTCCCAGTTCTCCGACCAATCTTAAAGCCCTGTCCCACGGTGCGAGTTCATTCCAAGAGCTCTCCCGAGTTTGAAAAAAAATCAAACTCGTGGTAAGCACGGAGAATGAACGTAGCGGTTACGTCGGAGCTCGGGGACGTCGCTTAGCGGCTCGTAACGCTAACGGCAGGTACTCGGGAAGACTCGCTAAAGGCAGGTAAGCTCGGGAAGACGCGTGAAGATTTTACAACGTGTTGAAAAATGTCCACGAGAGCCCAGAGTACCGACATTACCGTAAATCTCTGAGTTCGAATCAGGGCAAACTCGGGAGAGCTCTTGGAATGAACTCGCACCGTGGGACAGGGGTTTCACTGTCCCTGACTACATTTTATCTCTGTACTGCCCACTCCCCTGACATCAGTCTGAAGGGTCAAAACGTCACCCATTCCTTCTCTCCAGAGATGTTACCTGTCCCTTTGAGTTACTCCAGCATTTTGCGTCTATCCTCAATTTAAACCAGCATCTGCGGTTCTTGCCTATACATCAAGTTAATGATGGAACAGGCAGATGAAGGTTACTGCAGTGAAGTGTGAGTTGATGCAGGTCAAGAATGTTTAATGGCCATAAACGTTGGGAAGAGAACAATGAAATTCTTACTTGAAGCAGCTACACGTGCACTTAACTTGATAAACATACAATTATCACTAAGACATTTCATTATCAGTAATTTAAGAATAAGGGGTAAGCCATTTACAATGGAGGCGCAGAAACACTTTTTCTCACAGAGAGTGGTGAGTCTGTGGAATTCTCTGCCTCAGAGGGCGGTGGAGGCCGGTTCTCTGGATGCTTTCAAGGGAGAGCTAGATACGGCTCTTAAAGATAGCGGAGTCAGAGGATATGGGGAGAAGGCAGGAACGGGGTACTGATTGGGGATGATCAGCCATGATCACATTGAATGGCGGTGCTGGCTCGAAGGGCCGAATGGCCTCCTCCTGCACCTATTGTCTATTGTCGAATACCAGGTGACCAGACCAAAGTAGTGTATCCTGAAGATAGACACAAAATGCCGGAGTAACTCAGCGGGACAGGCAGCATCTCTGGAGAGAAGTATGAAGAGATACTGCCTGTCCCTCTGTTACTCCAGCATTTTGTGCCTATCTTCGATTTAAACCAGCATCTGCAGTTCTTTCCTACACGTTGCATGGACTGAAGTACACAGCCCAATCTAAACCTTTTCACACAAAGGGTGGTGGGTGTATGGAACAAGCTGCCCGAGGAGGTAGTTGAGGCAGGGACTATCCCAACAGTTAAGACAGGGACATGGACAGGACAGGTTTGGAGTGATTTGGACCAAACGCGGGCAGGTGGGACTAGTGTAGCTGGGACATGTTGGCCAGTATGGGCAAGTTGGGCCGAAGGGCCTGTCTCCACACTATATCACTCTATGACTATAGACAAAGTTCTTGGTAGATCGTAGCTCATTGTCACCTTCCCCCTCGGTCAACAATAAACCATTCTACATTTCCTTGAGCATCTTCTACTTTGATCTGTCCTTTTCACACCTTACATGCTCTTTGTACCCTTCCATATCGCTAGACTCCCTCTCCCCTGACTCTCAGCCTGAAGAAGGGTCTCGACCCATCCTTTCTCTCCAGGGATGCTGCCTGTCCCGCTGAGTTACTCCAGCATGTTGTGTCTATCCTCGCAGCTGAAGCAGGGTTTGATTTTGATTGTGCAGTTTGGCTGAAGAGCCAAGAGAACACAGTGTGCTTGGGTAACTCAGCAGGTCATCTGAGGAGAACATGGATAGGTGAAGATTTGGGTCGAGACCCTTCTTCAGAATGATTGTGGGCGGGAGTGGGAGAGGAAAGTCGTAAAAGGAGGCAGGACAAAGTGTGGCGGGGAATAGATTGACATGGGCGAGAGGGGGAAGATAAGATTGAAGAAGGGTCTCGACCCGAAACCCATTCCTTATCTCCAGAGATGCCGCCTGTCCCACTGAGTTACTCCAGCATTCTGCGCCCATCTTCGGTTTAAACCTGCAACTGCGGATCCTTCTTAAGGGCCTGTCCCACTTCAACCACCTCTGCCGAGTTTGCCCTTGACTCATACTCGCAGCATGGTCGTAGGTAGGTTGTGGGTAGGTCGTGATGCTAGTCGTAGGTACTCGTGGCATCAAGTAGGTCGGGGCGTTTTTCTAGCCTGATGAAAAATGTCCACAATAGTAAAAAAGGTGGTGAATTAGGTCGTGAAAGCGGGACAGGCCCTCTGAGGAGTTGCAGATTGTGACAAGGTTAAAGAATAGTGGACATAGTTTAAGAGCCTGCTGGATGTTGGGGGGTGGGGAACTGTTTTTGAATCTGGGGTTCATGGTTCTCAGGCTCCTGTACCTTCTTCAGATGATAACAGTGAGAAGAGAGCACGGCAGTCATCTATGAGCAGAGGAACTTGTCGATATGATGCATAAGTTATTGATATTGGTACAGATGGATGAGAAATGGATTAAAAGGCTTTCTTAGCTATGTCAGTAGAGGCAGGGAGTATAAAAGCAGGGGATGTTATGCTGAATGTTCAATTATTTTTCGAGATAGTGTGGAAACAGGCGCACCGAGTCTGCGCCGACCAGCGACCCCCGCACACTAGCACTATCCTACGCATGAGGGACAATTAACCCACAAAGCTGTCCGTCTTTGGAGTGTGGGAGGAAACCGGAGCACCCGGAGAAAACCCACGCAGGTCACGGGGAGAACGTACAAACTCTGAGCAGACGGGGTGTCACCCTGTCGCCCCTTGAATGGTCAACGCGCCCTTCATACGAGGTCACCGATCCAGAACGTTAACTGGTCCCCCCTTCTCGGACGCTGCTCGACTTGGCGTGTGAGCGCACCAGTTTGTGTTTTCCTTTCGGGGGGGCGGGCAGGAATGGTTAATAACTCTGGCGGCGAGAGGAGCAGCAGAATTATTCTGCATCGCATGGACGATTCTATCCTCGAATATTTCCACTCGGTGTTACCCAGGGACCCGTGCTCCGACACCAAGCCGCTTCTCTGCTGGGAAGGGAAACTCCCAGGAGGAAAACAAACATTTGAATTTGCTGGAGAACTGCGTATATTTTTGGAACGGGGTTTGAGAAGGGAGAGGGGGAGGGGAGAGGGGAGGGAGGGGGGGGGGAGGGAGAAGGGGGGGGGGGGGAGGAGCGGGGAGGGAGAGACCGGGGGGGAGGAGAGACGGGGGGGGGAGGGAGAGACGGGGGGAGGGAGAGAGGGGGGGGAGGGAGACGGGGGAGGGAGAGACGGGGGGAGGGAGAGGGAGGGGGGGGGGAGGGAGAGAGGGGGGAGGGAGAGAGACGGGGGGAGGGAGGAGACGGGGGGGAGGGAGAGGGGGGAGGGAGAGAGGGGGGGGGAGGGAGAGAGGGGGGAGGGAGAGAGGGGGAGGGAGAGACGGGGGAGGGAGAGACGGGGGGAGGGAGACGGGGGGGGGAGAGACGGGGGGGAGGAGAGACGGGGGGGAGAGAAGAGGGAGAGAGGGGGGAGGGGAGGGAGAGACGGGGGGGGAGGAGAGAGAGAGGGGGGGAGGAGAGAGGGGGGGGAAGAGACGGGGGGGAGGGAGAGAGAGGAAGAGAGGGGGGGAGGAAGAGAGAGGGGGGAGGAAGAGAGAGGGGGGAGGAAGAGAGAGGGGGGGAGGAAGAGAGAGGGGGGAGGAAGAGAGAGGGGGGAGGAAAGAGAGAGGGGGGGGGGAGGAAGAGAGAGGGGGGAGGAAGAGAGAGGGGGGGGAGGGAGAGAGGGGGGGGAGGAAGAGAGAGGGGGGGGGAGAGAGGAAGATGAGGGTGGGAATGGTTCTGTACATTTGGTGTGTACGTGAGTGACATATAGCAGCATCTGCGTGCCCAAGGTGACAGTGCTGTGGGTCCCACTAGGGGACCAGTCTGGAACGGGCACTTCTGCAGGGAGTCTGCTGACTGGATCTGGAACCTTCCAATGCTCAGTTCCCCCGATGAGGAAGCTCCAGTCTTTGGAAACTCCACTACCAGAGTCCACAGTGGCCAGAACCCCCCCCCCCCCCCAGAACGCCAGTGAAGTCGCCTATTGGGCGTTATTTGCGCGGAAGAAACAGGCCTCAGTGCAAACACAAGGCCCAGGTTCGGAACAGGAAGCCAAGGCTTCGGGAATCCTGATTCTAAGCAAATTTGCATTAAAACTAAAAGAAAGTCCTTTAAAAGAAGTGCTGGTCTTTTTTTTTAAACGTTTCCTAACACCGTGTTACATTCTGCACACACAAAAAAAAACAAAGGGAAAAAAAACCTTCTCACGCAGTCTCTACTCTCTCTCTCTCTCTCTTTCTCTGTCTGCCCCTGTGTTGCTTTGCAGAATTTGAGTAGAAAAGGTTTTGATTCCAAGGGGCAAGACAGGGCAGTCATTCTGAGAGCCCAGCCAACGCGCTGGAAAATTGTCGGCCACGTGCCCAGTCACCTTGGCAACCATTCACATTCTGGCGCATGCAACGGCCAATTCCCATCTCCTTCAGACGTCAAGCTTCATGTGGACAGGGGTTTTTTTGTTTTACCCAACTCCTGAGGCTTTTAAGGTCACTTTGGGCTTCCCCCCCCCCCACCACGCACGTCGGCCGATGGTAAGAACTGGCCGCTTACCAGCGGGTTTTGTTTTTTTTTACGCTGGCGAGGAAGGGGCAACTTGGATCCCCGCTTCCTCTGTGTGGGATTATTTGTGGCCGAGATTATTCCCCACGCCCGCCCCCCCCCCCCCCCCCTCACATTTCCTCCATGCTAGCACACTGGGCAAGGACACCAACCGCTGTCACGGGTTCGATCCCAGCCTCGGTTCGCTTTGCGCGATAGGTAGCGTTGTTCAGCATGACACCCATGTTAAGGTGGCGCAGCGGTAGAGTTGCAGCCGCACGGCACCAGAAACCCGTCTGTACGAAGTTTGCACGTTCTCACCGAGACCCACGTGGGTTTTCACCGGGTGCTCCGGGTTCCTCCCAAACTCCAAAGACCTACAGGTTTGTAGGCTAATTGGTATAATCGTAACTCGTCACTAGCGTGTGTAGGATGGTGATAGCGTGCGAAGGTTGATGGCCGGTGCGGACTCGGTTGGCTGAAGGGCCTGTTTCTGCGCTGTTTCTCTAAGCTAAACTAGTCAGGCAAGTCAAGTGATCAGAGAGCTCTGCTCCCGACGACACGCCCTCCACGATGCCAGAGGCAACCTTTAGACTTTAAACTTTAGAGACAGTGTGGAAACAGGCTCTTCGGCCCGCCGATCAGCAATTACTAGCCCTCTCCTTAAGGGGTTGGACAGGCTAGATGCAGGAAGATTGTTCCCGATGTTGGGGAAGTCCAGAACAAGGGGTCACAGTTTAAGGAGAAGGGGGAAATCTTTTAGGACCGAGATGAGAAAATCATTTTTCACACAGAGAGTGGTGAGTCTCTGGAATTCTCTGCCACAGAAGGTAGTTGAGGCCAGTTCATTGGCTATATTTAAGAGGGAGTTAGATGTGGCCCTTGTGGCTAAAGGGATCAGGGGGTATGGAGAGAAGGCAGGTACAGGATACTGAGTTGGATGATCAGCCATGATCATATTGAATGGCGGTGCAGGCTCGAAGGGCCGAATGGCCTACTCCTGCACCTATTGTCTATGATTCTATCCAACACTCTTACACTATCCCACACACACACACACTGTGGATAATTTACAATTACACAAAGCCAATTAGCGTACAAACCTTTACGCCTTTGGAGTGTGGGAGTAAACCGGAGAGCCCAGAGAAAGCCCGCGCAGGTCACGGGGAGAACGCACAAACTGCGCCCGTGGCCGGGATCGATCCCGGATCCCTGGCGCCGCGAGGCAGCAACTCCACCGCTGCGCCACCGTGCCGCCCCAGATTGTTTGATTTACGATTACTGCTCCGAGTCGGACATACACAAGAAGTCTGGAAAGAAAAATGCATGGAACGGGTCGGACCTGTATAGCAGGGAGAGGTCACGGGCGTGTACTGGAGGGGCGTGCTGGTAGCAAGAGCACTCATGCAGGGCGCGATGCAGCATGGAATGCAGGAGTTCCCTGCGACCAAGTGCCATGTCGCCCTCTGGGTGAGTGCAGCCACAATTCATAATCTCATAAGTGATAGGAGCACAATTAGGCCGTTCGGCCCATCAAGTCTACCTCACCATTCAATCACGGCTGATCTATCTCTCCCTCCTAGCCCCAGTCTCCTGCCTTCTCCCCATAACCTCTGACACCTGTGCTGATCCAAGAATCTATCCACCTCTGCCGTAAGACTGTCCACTGACTTTGCCTCCACAGCCGTCTGTGGCAAAGAATTCCACAAGTTCACCACCATCTGTCTAAAGA
Source organism: Okamejei kenojei (assembly GCA_035221665.1). NCBI lineage: Eukaryota > Metazoa > Chordata > Chondrichthyes > Rajiformes > Rajidae > Okamejei > Okamejei kenojei. Next base: position 12,010,024 of record CM069168.1, read on the forward strand.
AATTTCGGCTCATCTTACTAAAAGAACGTCCTTTAATTATGAGGCTATGACCTCTAGTCCTAGACTCTCGCACTAGTGGAAACATCTTCTCTATATCCACTCTATCCAAGCCTTTCACTATTCTGTACGTTTCAATGAGGATCCCCCCTCATTCTTCCAATCTCCAGCGAGTACAGGCCCAGTGCCGTCAAACGCTCATCGTAGGTTGACCCACTCATTCGTGGCTGGGATCATTCTTGTAAAGCTCCTCTCCAGAGCCAGCACATCCTTCCTCAGGAAGGGTTCTGCTGAGGCAGGAGCTGAAACATGACGCAGCAAAGCGCTGGAGAGAACAATGCGTACAGGCTGCCAGCAATGGGTGGCGATGCCCAGAATGAACAGCACCCGAGTGCAAGCCTCAGCTGCAGTGGGAGGTGACACGTCTCTCAGTGTTGTACAGCTCGGAAGAATCGTCTCCCCAGAGAGAGATGCCTTCATCAGTAATCAGATGGCAAATGGATGGCAGGGCTCTGGGGAGTGCTGTAGAGCAGAGGGGTCTAGGAGTGAAGACGCATTGGTTTTTAGTTTGTTCAAGAAGGAACTGCAGATGCTGGAAAATCGAAGGTAGACTAAAGTGCTGGAGAAACTCAGCGGGTGCAGCAGCATCTATGGAGCGAAGGAAATAGGCAACGTTTCCGGCTGAAACCCTTGAAAGATTGTTAAGGGCTTGGACACGCTGGAGGCAGGAAACATGATCCCGATGTTCGGGGAGTCCAGAACCAGGGGCCACAGTTTAAGAATAAGGAGTAAGCCATTTAGAACGGAGCCGAGGAAACCCTTTTTCTCACAGAGAGTGGTGAGTCTGTGGAATTCTCTGCCTCAGAGGGCGGTGGAGGCCGGTTCTCTGGATGCTTTCAAGAGAGAGCTACATAGGGCTCTTAAAAATAGCAGAGTCAGGGGATATGGGGAGAAGGCAGGAACGGGGTACTGATTGGGGAGATGATCAGCCATGATCACATTGAATGGCGGTGCTGGCTCGAAGGGCCAAATGGCTTAGTCCTGCACCTATTGTCTATTGACTCAGAGTTATTAGTTTATTTACAGCGTGGAAACAGGCCCTTCGGCCCACCGAGTCCATGCCGACCATCGATCCCCGCACGCTTACACTATCCTACACACAAACCGGGAACAATTTACAATCACACCAAGCCGATTAACTTACAAACCTGTACGACTTTTATAGTATGGGAGTAAACCGGAGATTCCGGAGAAAAACCTGCGCAGGTCACGGGGAGAACGCACAAACTCCGTGCAGACAAGAACTGTAGTCAGGATCGAACCGCGTTCTCTGGTGCTGTAAGGCAACACCTCTACTGCTGCACCACAGTGCCACCCTACTCCGGTAGGAACTTTAAGGATGACCCTTCTATTAATTTTAATTGCAGGATGTGAGAGTCACAGGTGGTCATGTTTTTTAATTTTTAATGGGAAAATAGTGCTGAGTTGCATTCCTGGCCAGCTGCAGTGTGTGTGTGCGTGCGTGTGTGTGCGTGTGCGCGCGCAGTGAATGTATTCTGCAGTGCAAGAGCCGTCAGCAGCAGCAGTCAAATCTGCTCCTCTTCCATAGGCAGTCCCTCCGGATCAAAGCTGACCTGATTTCAGTCCGCTGTTGAGGTAACTGGCGAGACCAACATAGGAACTGCAGACTTCTCCTTCCTTGGGGCCGAGGACGTGGCGGGACGGTGGAGCAGCGGTCGAGTGGCCGCCTCACCGCGCCAGAGACCCGGGTTCGATCCCGACTACGGGCGCTGCCTGTACGGAGTTTGCACGTCCTCCCCGTGACCGCGTGGGCTTTCCCTGTGTGCCTCGGTTTTCCCACACTCCAAAGACGTGCAGGTTTGTAGGTGAATTGGCTTGGCATAAATCTAAAGTGTGCGTAGGGAAGTGTTAATGTGCGGGGATCGCTGGTCGGTGCGGGCTCGGTGGGCCGAAGGGCCTGTTTCCCGCTGTTTCTCTCAACTAAACTTAAGGGCTTGTCCCACTTACGCGACCTCGGCTCGCAAATTACGCGACCTCGTGGTCGCTTGAGGCGTACGGGCACGGTATGGCCGCGCGGGACCGGTCCCACATAGAAGCACGGAGTTGTGCGGGGCTGGTCCCGACATCGCGCGGGGCTCCAAAATTCCTGCAGTGGCCGAAATCGTCGCGCGCCAACGGCCTGTCGGCACGCAGGCACATTGCGGGCGTACGCAGCGTCTGGACGGCGTACGCCTAGCACGTGCCGTTGCGCGATGACGTCACCGCCCAGCGTGGCGTTGCGTGATGACGTCACCGCCCGACGCCATGCAACGTCCAAATTCAGTCGGCCCGCCTCCTGCCCGGCTGATTGGTGAGCATGACGCAAATGACGTCACGCCCGAACTTAGCGCAAACTTTGCGTGAACTCCGCTTCCGTTTGGTCGCGCCAAACGCACATGCAATCGCATGCAAGTGGGACAGGCCCTTAAATCAAATTCCTCGTAGGTTGCAAAACGCACACGGCTAATAAAGTATGATTACGATTATAATCTAAGGTGGCTGATTGGGAGAAGCAACGGAAGGGTTTTTGCTCTCCTTCTACAGTTCCGTTTAGAAGTACAGAGTGGACCCTTCAGCCCACCGATTCCATGCCAACCATCGATCACTTGTTCACACTCGTTCTACATAATCCCACTTTCTTATCCACTCTCTATAAACGAGGTTTAAACAACAACATGTGGCTTCAGTAAGCTCTAGATGCATGGACCCAAGGATATTAATACCACCATGAAAATTGTAATAGATGGACAGATGAAGCAGTCCGATACGTCACCCATCCTGTGTCTCCAGAGATGCTGCCAGACCCGCTGAGTTACTCCAGCACTTTGTGTTTATCTTTGCTATAAACCAGCATCTGCAGTCCCTTTCCACACATAGAAACAAATACAAAGGATGGAGCAATAACATACCGTGTGAAAAGGCAATGTGGAGGGTAGAATATCGTTGAAGGACCTCCAGGGGTCTGAGTGAGCTTCTGGATGGGAGATGATATGGGCGAGGCAGCGCAGTGACGCAGCTGGTGGAGTCGCTGCCTCGCAGCGCCAGAGACCCGAGTTCGATCCTGACCACGGCTGCTGTCTGTGAGGAGCTTGCGCGTTCTCCCTGCGACTGCGTGGTTTCCCTCCGGGTGCTCCGGGTTTCCTCCCACATCCCAAAGACTTGCGGGGTTTATAGGCTAATTGGCCTCTGCAAACTTGCCACTAGTGGAAGAGTAATTGGTTCTAGCGGAAGCAGCATGGATGGGCGACCAACGGTCGGCACGGACTTGGTGGGCCGAAGGGTCTGTTTCCATGCTGTCCCTCTAAACTAAACTGAAGGTCAGAGGTGATCTAATTGTCGTCTCAACTCTGCATATCCCCAGTACTCATAAGGCCAGAAGGAACAGGGGTAGAATTATGCCAATCGGCCCATCAAGTCTACTCCTCCACCCATCTCTCCCTCTTAACCCCGTTCTCTTGCCATTTCCTCATAACTTCTGAAACCTGTTCTAATCAAGAATCTATCTATCTCTGCCTCTACTCTTACGCGTGTTCACTTATCATAAATCTATGTACCACTAACCTAAAGAATTCAAAGACTTCTACCACTGCTGTTTGGAAAAGAGTTCTAAAGACTCGTGAATGATTGAGATAAGAGCACAAATTCACTGTGTTAAACAGACGACCCCCGATTTATAAACAGGGACACTATTACCAAGGAAGCCAAACGAGGAACACTTAAAGTTCATTTTAGACTTTAGATATACTGCGTGGAAACAGGCCCTTCGGCCCACTGAGTCCGTGCCGACCAGCGATCTCCACCAACACACCATGGACACATATTACAATTTTTTTTAAAAATCAAAGACTATTAACCGACAAACATGCACGTCTTTGGAACGTGGGAGGAAACCGGAGTACCCGGAGAGAATTCACGCGGTCACGGGGAGAATGTACCTATCCTGTTCAGACAGCACCGGTGGTCAGGATCGAACCTGGGACTCTGGCGCTGCAAGGCAGCAACTTTATCACCACGCCGCTAATTTTCTTCACAGCTGACTCGCTAATCATGTTTGCTCACTAAAGACAGACGCAGAATGCTGGAGTAACTCAGCGGGTGAGGCGGCATCTCTGGAGAGAAGGGATGGGTGACGGTTCGGGTCGAGACCCTTCTTCAGACTGATGTCGGGTTGTGACCCGCTGGGTTACTCCAGCATTTTGTGTCCATCTTCAGGTGCAAACCAGCACCTGCAGTTCCTTTCTGCACAGGTTTGCTCACAAAGTTGGTGTCCCTTTCAAGCGTAGCGTTTACCGGAGAACACTTCAAAACCACAAATTAATCCTGAAGAGGCAGCTGAGAAAAGGCCCGCGGTGTCAAAGCAGCGAGCTGGCGGGAGGTGCTGGGTGAGGAGGGATCGAGGGTGAAGGGCGGAGGAAAAGGGAGGTCAGAGCAATGGAAGGAAGGAGAGATTGCCATCGAGGATGGGGTGGGAGAGTTTAGTTTAGTTTAGAGATACAGCATGGAAATACTGTAGGCCTTAGCCTGTAGGATATGGGGAGAAGGCAGGAACGGGGGTACTGATTTTGGATGCTCAGCCATGATCATATTGAATGGCGGTGCTGGCTCGAAGGGCCGAATGGCCTACACCTGCACCTATTTTCTATGTTTCAATTTTAATCCAATATTCCCACTCTCCCCATAGAACAGTTAGAGTGACAGTCATACAGCACATAGACAGGCCCTTCGGCCCAACTTGCCTATGCTGACCAAGATGTCCAATCTGCACCAATTCCACCAGCCTGCATTTGACCCATCTCCCTCTAACCCTTTTCTATCCATGTCTGAAGAAGGGTTTTGGCCCGTTTCCTTTGCTCCGTAGATGCTGCCGCACCCGCTGAGTTTCTCCAGCACTTTTGTCCACTATCCATGTACCCGTCCAGTGCAGAAACAGGCCCACCGGGCCCGCACCGACCAGCGATCCCCCCACACTAACACTACCCTACACACGCTAGGGACAATTCTACATTTACCAAGCCAATTAACCTACAAACCTGAACGTCTTTGGAGTGTGGGAGGAAACCAAAGATCTTCAGAGAAAACCCACGCAGGTCACGGGGAGAGAGTACAAAGTCCGTACAGACAAGCACCCGTGGTCAGGATCGAACCCATCTCAGCGCTGTGAGGCTGATAGTAGCTCTACCGCTACACCACTCTGCCACCCACATCTTTTAATGGTTGTTATAACACTTGCCTCAGCTGCCTCCTCTGGCAGCCCGTTCCATACACCCACCACCCTTTTTGTGGGGAAAAGGCTTGCCCCCTCAGGTTTCTCCTCTCACTTCAGAGCCATGTCTTTGTGCGACTAGAGTTCCTTAAATAAATATATCCAAGCCTCCACAGCCCTCTGAAGCAGTGAATTCCAGAGACTCAGCACCCTGTGCGTGTGAGAAGAGATTTCTTCGCTTCTCAAATTGAATTGAAATGTTACATCCTGTATCTGGAGAGCGCAAAGCTTTCTTCAGGACTCTCCGCCCAAGGAAACATCCCCCTCACATCCAATCTGTCTAGCTTTGTCAGCACGTTGAATCTTTCGACTCAAGCCCCTGCTGTTCTTCAAAACTCTAGCAAATGTGCACCTCTTTGATCTAATCCTTCCCCTTGCAGCAGTCTCGCAAGCCCAGGTGTCAGTTAGTCTTGCCTCCCTGCTCTTTTCCCACAGCCCGACGACATGCTTCCCTCACGAGTCTGAAGAAGGGTCTTGGGCTGAAACGTCACCCATTCCTCCTCTCCAGAGATGCTGCCTGTCCCGCTGAGTTACTCCGGCTTTTTGTGTCTTATCTTTGGTTTAAGCCAGCATCTGCAGTTCCTTCTTATGCAAGTTCCCTCAAGTTTCGACTGAACGTGATCCCAGATTGCATTGGTTACGAGACTGCCCGGCCCTTTAAAACATTCCCCACAGGGAAAATTCCTCAAATTAGGAATTTATGTGCAAAGGGGAAATATTGTGACTCCTTAGGACTGCAGAGCAATGACCGGTCCATCCTCGTAAAGATTTTAGAGAGACTAGCATGAAAACAGGCCCTTCGGCCCACCAAGACCATGCCAGCCAGCGATCACGCCACATGACCCTCCACATGGGGACAATCCTTCAGGTTCCAGAGAAATGACTGGACTCTCCTTGCAAAAGCTTTACTCTAGAGATAAAATGTACAAACAGGCCCTTCGGCCCACCGAGTCCATGCCGACCAGCGATCACCCCGTACAATAGCACAACGCTACGCACTAAGGGCAATTTAGAATTTATAGAGGCCAATAATCCTACAAACCTGCACGTCTTTGGGGTGGGGCAGGAAACCGGAGCACCGGGAAAAAAATGCGGCCATGGGGAGAATGTAAAAAAACTCTGTAGTCAGGATCGAACCTGGGCCCCTGGCGCTGCAAGACCGCAACTCTACCGCTGTGCCACCGATCATCGCCCTTTTAAGTGTGACGTCTGGAATGTCCATGGCCAGGATGTGACGTGTTCACGTTTCCCAGTTACAATTGAAGTTTTAAAAGCTCGCACCCACCAGCCTCAGCAACATCTTCCTCTCTGTTAACGGGCTTCCGAACAGTTCTCCCACCTCGGTACTTGTGGCACTAATAGACCTAAAGCTCCTGCATGCTGATAGGACTGGCTGTGACCCCTCTGTTCACAATAGCCAATATCATAGAAACATAGAAAATAGGTGCAGGAGGAGGCCATTCAGCCCTCCGAGCCAGCACTGCCATTCATTGTGATCATGGCTGATCGTCCCCAATCAGTACCCCGTTCCTGCCTTCTCCCCATATTCCTTGACTCCACCAGCCCCTAGAGCTCTATCCAACTCTCTCTTAAATCCATCCAGTGACTTGGCCTCCACTGCCCTCTGTGGCAGGGAATTCCATAAATTCACAACTCTGGGTGAAAACGTTTTTTCTCACCTCAGCCTTAAATGGCCTCCCCTTTATTCTAAGTCTGTGGCCCCTGGTTCTGGGCTCACCCAACATTGGGAACATTTTTCCTGCATCTAGCTTGTCCAGTCCTTTTATAATTTTATATGTTTCTATAAGATCCCCCCTCATCTTTCTAAACTCAGGTGAATACAAGCCTAGAATTTTCAATCTTTCCTCATATGACAGTCCCGCCATCCCAGAGATCAATCTGGTGAACCTAAGCTGCACTGCCCCAATCACAAGGATGTCCTTCCTCAAATTAGGAGACCAAAACTGTACACAATACTCCAGATGTGGTCTCACCAGAGCCCTGTACAACTGCAGAAGAACCTCTTTACTCCATCCCATGAGCTTTCTTCACTGCCTGCTGTACCTGCACGCCAACCTTCAGTGACTGGTGTACAATATCAAGCATTATAATTCCCCTCTGCCGGTCAGACACACAGGTTCCACAATACCAAGTTCTGATTTAATAAATGCTATTAATAAAGCTCACTGTGACAAGATTATCTGGGGCAGCACAGTAGCGCAGAGGGAGAGGCACTGCCTCCCGGCGCCAAAGACCCGGGTTCGATCCTGACTACGGGAGCTGTCGGTGCGGAGTTTGAACGTTCTTGCCGTGACCGTGTGGGTTTGCTCCGGGTGCTCCGGTTTCCTCCCACACTCCAAAGACGAACAGGTTTGCAGGTTAATTGTGTTCGGTACAGATTGTAAATTATCCCTGGTGCGTAGGATGGTGCTAGTGTGCGGGGATCGCTGGTCGGCTCGGACTCTGTGAGCCGAGAACTGCCCGTTTCTTGACTGCATCTCTAAACTAAAGACTGTACCCAAAAATGGGGCAGACAAAATGTTTAGGAAGGAACTGCAGATGCTGGTTTAAACTGGACAGACACAAAATGCTGGAGTAACTCAGTGGGACAGAGAAGGATCTCGACCCGAAACCTATACCATTTCTGCAGATATTCTGTCTGACCCGCTGAGTTACACCATCTTCCATCGATGGGGCATATGTGACAGTGCTTTGATATTCAGTTTAATGCCCCAGTGTATACATAATGTGGCATTATTTTCTGAAGATAAGACACAAAATGCCGGAGTAACTCAGCGGGACAGGCAGCATCGCTGGAGAGAAGGTATGGGTGACGTTTCGGGTCGAGACCCTTCTTCAGACTAGTCAGGGGAAAGGGAAAGCGAGAGATATAGACGATGGTGTAGAGAGATAAAGAACAACGAATGAAAGATATGCATAAAAGTAACGATGATATCGGAAACATGCCATTGTTAGCCGTTTGGGAAGGAACTGCAGGTGCTGGTTTAAACCGAAGATAAGACACAAAATGCTGGAGTAACTCAGCGGGACAGGCAGCATCTCTGGAGAGGACGTTTCGGGTCGAGACCCTTTGAGCAGTCTGTGATACACTGTTTGGCTGCCGTGATTAACAGTGGGTAGGCTGCTGCTGATGTGAGAGTGATTCACACTGCTTGTCCTGCTGCTCTCTCTCAGCAGTTCGTTCCAACTCCCCCACCACTTGCCCACCGGGGTTTCAGCCCGAATGAGTCTCCGCTGAGAAAATGACTGCGACTGAGATCATCTCACGTCTCAGGGACAGAGTTGAGGCTCTTCAAGGATAACACGAGGAAGTCCTTGAAACATTTCATGTGGATTCCCTGAGAGTGCTTTTTTTCCTCCGCTGCTATATATAGCACTCGGAACATGTCATGTGATTTTTTATAATTCTGCTCAGGGCATTTGGCTGTGGGACCGCAGGAACTGGGCGGGTTATCAAACTGCATGGGAAGGAACTGCAGATGTTGGCTCGCACTGAAGATAGACACAACATGCTGGAGTAACTCAACATTTAACGCCACTTATCCCCGTTCTCCAGAGACGCTGCCTGACCTGCTGAGTTACTCCAGCACTTTGTGTCCTTTTGTGCGGTAACCAGCATCTGCGGTTCTGTGATTAGAATCAGAGAGTGATACAGTGTGGAAACAGGCCCTTCAGCCCGACTTGCCCACACCGGCCAACGTTTCGCAGCTACACTAGTCCCACCTGCCTGTGTTTGGTCCATATCCCTCCAAACCTGTCCTATCCATGTTTCTTAAATGTTGGGATAGTCCCAGCCTCAACTACCTCCTCCGGCACCTTGTTCCATGCACCCACCCTTTGTGTGAAAAAAATTACCCCTCAGATTCCTATCAAATATTTTCCCTTTTACCTTAAACCTATGTCCTCTGGTCCTCGATTCCCCTGCTCTGGGCAAGAGACTCTGTGCATCCACCCAATCTATTCCTGCTGATGATTTTATACACCTCTATAAGATCACCCCTCATCCTCCTGAGTCCCAGCCTGCTCAACCTCTCCCGGTAGCTCACACCTGCCAGTCCTGGCAACAACCTCGTTAATCTTCTCTGCACCCTTTCCAGCTTGACAAACATATTTCCTACAACATGGTGCCCAGATCCCAGTACAATATGTTTACTTGTCGGGATGCAGAATGAGACCGTTTGGCCCACTGGGTCCATGCTAGCAATCCCACGTTCTAATTCCCCCTTTCTTTATATCCCTGCACCTTATTTTCTTTCTCGCTGGTTCGCTTCGAATATCTTCACAAAGGGCATTCACACAAGCCCATTGCACTGCCAGCCAGCCAGCCAGCACCATGTGGGGGGAAACTGCAGGTCGGATGGGGGATGTGCATACTCCGTGCAGACAGGTCAGGATCGAACCTTTCACCCCGGGACAACAGTACTAATGGCTGGATCAGCATGACGCCCACTCATTTAACACTGGGAATTTTTATGAGCCAGAAAATTATGGGCGAGAGGCAGGTCACAGAAGCGTTCGTGGTTTTCGTTGAAAAGGCACAAGGCCTACTCCTTATTTAAGAATAAGCCATTTAGAACGGAGACGAGCAAACACTTTTTCTCACAGAGAGTGGAGAGTCTGTGGAATTCTCTGCCTCAGAGGATGGTGGAGGCCGGTTCTCTGGATGCTTTCAAGAGAGAGCTAGATAGGGCTCTTAAAGATAATGGAGTCAGAGGATATGGGGAGAAGGCAGGTATGGCTCGAAGGGCCAAATGGCCAACTCCTGCACCTATTGTCTATTGTAAGGAGTTAAATAACCCGAAGATAGACACAACATGCTGGAGTAACTCAGCGGGTCAGGCAGCAGCATCTCTGGAGAGAAGGAATGGGTGACGTTTCAGGTCGAGACCCTTCAGACTCATGAGGGAAACATGTCGGGCTGTGGGAAAAGAGCAGGAAAGCAAGACTAATTGGGCCTAGCTAGTCTGAAGAAGGGTTACATCCCTGGGCTGGGTTACATCTACAACTCTTGTCAATGTCTCGTGGCCTTGGGTAGATCTATTCCCAGACCAATCTGGGAGGCAATCCAGCAGTCCAGATTTTTAAAGGTCTCCAACAGGTCACCCCTTATCCATCATTTCTCAAACCTCTTCTTCAGACTCGACCCGAAACATCGCCCGTTCCCAGCTTCAGGCCTATGTTCTTCAAATAATGACCCCAGATTCCAGGCTCAAGTTGGCGCCCAGCTCCAGCGACTATGTGCGTGCTGGCCACAGACGCTGATCCACAATCGCACATTACATTCGCTCCTCTCTCTCAAATCTCTATTCCGACAGCAACATTTCTGGCTTTTAACTATGACCTTCTTAAACTATCTGTACACAGTAAACGGCTCGATTACAATCGTGTATTGGCTTTCCGCTGACTGGATAGCACGCGCGACCAAAGCTGTTGGCTGTACCCCAGTACACGTGGCAATAAACTCAATTATACTAACATTTAACAACTGCCTCGGTTTCCCCCGTGTGAGAGAGAGAAAGCTTTAAATGTTCGACATTTGCTAACTTGTCAGCGCGGATGTGCGCTCCCCCTGAGCACAACGCGAGACGGCAAGGCCGTGCCGGTGGGATGTGGGGATTAAACGGCACTGACAGGGTTAAACAGCGCAGGCATTCGAAATGCTTGCAGCAGAAGTTAATTAAGTATTGGCTCCCGCACGCGGCAGTGTCTCAGAGTACAGCAAGCTTTCCCATGGTTTCCACATCCCAAACTGTTTCCACAACAGAGACACAAATATGCTGCCTTTTAACGTGCAGGAAGGAACTGCAGACGCTGGTTTACGATCGGAGATGGACACAAAACGCTGGAGTAACTCAGCGGGACAGGCAGCATCTCTGGAGGGGAGGAATGGGCGACGTCTTGGGGTCGAGACCTGAAACGTCACTGCGGACTTTGTGAGTCTGAAGAAGGGTCTCGACCCGAAAAGTCACGCATTCCTTCCCTCCAGAGCTGCTGCCGGTCTCGCTGAGTTACTCCAGCATTTTGTGTCTACTTGCCACATTTTAATTGTGTTTCTCTCTAACCCCCCCCTCCCCCCGCTCCCTTTCAGACCCACCTCACAGGTACAACAGAGACAGTAGCCCCACCCCACACGGCCAAACTATCTAAACCCCTTTGACCCCAACCATCTCCCCACCCCCACGTTATGGTCAACTCTTCCCACCCCCCCCCACCTCTCGGCTGCCAGAGGTCAACCTCCCTCCCACCCCCACCCCAACACACAAACACCATTCGCCTTCAAGACCACTCAACCCATCATGTCTGTTCCGCCATCCAATCTCGGCAAGACGCAAAAAGCTGGAGCAACTCGGCGAGTCAGACAGTGTCTCCGGAGAAAAGGAATAGGTGGCGTTTCGGGTCGAGACCCTTCCTCAGACACTTCAATCATGGGCGATCTATCTCTCCCTCCTAACCCCAAAACCCCGACACCTGTACTAATCAAGAATCTAAGGTAGACAAAAGGGCTGGAGAAACTCAGCGGGTGCAGCAGCATCTATGGAGCGAAGGAAATAGGCAACGTTTCGGGCCGAAACCCGGAAGGGTTTCGGGCCGAAACGTTACCTATTCCCTTCCTGAAGGGTTTCGGATTCTTAGATTCTCGATTAGTACGGGTGTCAGGGAAGGTGTCAAGGAACTACCTTCGATCTGCAGTTCCTTCTTAAACACTAATCAAGAATCTATCTATCTCTGCCTTAAAAATATCCACTGACTTGGCCTCCACAACCTTCTGCGGCAACGAGTTCCACAGATTCACCACCCTCTGACTTAACACTCCATCCACTCCACCCCCGCACTCTCGCCATCAGCCTCTGGAGAAGATAGCAAGTACCTCCCACACGTCAAGCTCACACACCGCCCCTCCCCGTGTTGTTCTCGTCGTCAAGTTACCCACCCGCTTGTCAGCAGACACACCCTCATCTCCACCCCCCCCCCCCCCTCACCCAAACACGCCAGCGCTGGCGGGGCTGCCCGAGACAGCCCGAGGCGGTGGGGAGGGATCTTAACGCAGCCATGCTGTGCGTTCACGTCACGATAAAGCACGAGAGACTGTCTGGCTCCGGCAGACAGACACTAAAACGCTGGAGTAAACTCAGCGGGACAGGCAGCTTCCCTGGAGAGGTTTCGCAGAACTCACCCCCCCACACCCTCCCCCCACCGTCCTTCCCAGATGCGCCGGCTTTTTATAACCTGACCCAGTTTAGCATGGAGCGGAGCGAGTCCTTGGCAGCCAGTCCAGGAGGGCTGCAGAAACCTTGCCAAAGAAGTAGATTCACACCTACTCAGTGTGTAGGAAGGAATTACAGGCGCTGGTTTAGTTTTAGTTGTAGAGATACACCTACAACTCTGTAACAGGCCCTTCGGCCCATCGAGTCAACACCGACCGCACATTAACACTACCCTACACACACTAGGGGCGATTTACACTAGCACCAAGCCAATTAACCTACAAACCCCGCACGTCCTTGGAGTGTTTGGTTTACACCGAAGGCAAAGGCACACAACGCTGGAGTGGCTCAGCGGGACAGGCAGCGTCTCCGGGGAGAAGGAATGGGGGACGTTTCCGGTCGAGACCCTTCTACAGACTGGAGTGCGGTCTGATCCGAGTCAGGGGAGAGGGAGGCTGGAGATAAGGAAGGGCAAGGGGTGAAAACGACAGATCAAAGCAGACGGTGATGGAGGAAATGTAGAACGGTTCATTGCTGGCCGAGGGGAAGGTGACAGAGAGGGAGGGAGAGAGGGAGGAAGGAGAGAGTGGGAGAGAGAGAGAGATGGGGAGAGGGGGAGAGAGAGATGGGGAGAGGGAGGGGGAGAGAGAGAGAGAGGGAGAGAGGGAGAGGGGGAGGGAGGGAGGGGAGAGAGAGTGGGAGAGAGAGAGAGAGGGGAGAGGGGGAGAGGGGAGAGGGGAGGGAGAGGGGGGGAGAGAGGGGGGGAGAGAGGGGGGGAGAGAGGGAGGGAGAGAGGGGGGAGAGAGATGGAAAGCAAGGGTTACTTGAAGTTAGAGAAATCAATATTCAGACCGCTTACACAGTGCTGGCTTGCCCTTGGAAGCAACGCTAGACACAGACCGCGTCTGAAGAAGGGTCTGGACTCCATTCCTTCTCTCCAGAGATGCTGCCTGTCCCGCTGAGTTACCCCAGCATCTTGTGTCTGTCTACGGAGTAAACCAGCGTCTGCAGCTCCTTCCTAAACACTCCCCGAAACCAACCGCTGCGCACACGTCCGGTGAGAATGACCTTTGCCGGTGAATGCGTGGAATCCTCTGCCACAGAAGACAGTGGAGGCCAAATCACTGGATGTTTTCAAGCGAGAGTTGGATAGAGCTCTCCGGGCTAATGGAATCAGGGGATATGGGGAGAAGGCAGGGACGGGGTCACCAGCCATGATCACATTGAATGGCGGTGCTGGCTCGATGGGCCGAATGGCCTCCTCCTGCACATATTTTCCACGTTTCTATGAAAGATGAAATCAGTCTGAGACGGGCTGTACTAAAACAAGGGCAAACTTATATTTTAATTTATATAAAAAGCTGACGTTTCAGTTATGTCTCGGCTTCCCTGGGAAGAGTGGAAACCTCTCGAGGTGGGACGGCTTTTTACTTTGAAAATCCAAAAAAAGACACCAGCCCTCGTTCCGCCGCCCTGTCAAAGTTTGTCCGAGACCAAGCCAATCAAACAGTGGCCCCCTCCTCCCCCCCCCACCCTCCCAGGGGGTGAGAATGGAAGAGGAGGGGCTGTGTGTCTCGTCTGGCTGGGCTGGGGTCAGGGAAGGTTGCGAGTTCAAACCCATCCTTATATCCAGACGAGAGACGGCCGGCGCTGTGCGCTCGCTGGGCAGCCCCGTGGATGAGAACACAGTCCCGCATACAGACCCCCGAAGGAACGGCAAGGTGCTGGTTTTAAACCAACTTCAGGTCTGGGGACAGGTCTTGACCCGAAGCATCACCTATCCACGTTCTCCAGAGATGCTGCCTGACCCGCTGATCTACACCAGCACTTTGTGGTCTGTCTGCCATGGTCCGGAGAAGGGTCCTGACCTGAATCATCCTTTCCCTTTCACCCAGAGATGCAGCTCGAGTTAACCCGCTGAGTTACTCCAGCTTTCTGTGCCTACACCCGAGGTCTGTATTAAAAACCATTCCGTACTGTCAAAAACGGACAAGGTTACTTACATGCCCCTGGCACCAAAAACAGATTTGATTATTCTTTTTTGTAAAACATACAAGTTAAGGCAGATCCTCACCTTGACACAGTGGAAGGCTAGATCCTCTGGAAAGGCTGTGAAGGCAAAGGCTGGCCACTCTCCAGTGAAGTGGCTCCTCACAGTCCGGTTCTGGAGAAACTGGTGCTGGGAGCTGCCAGGCGCTGGGTACTTCTGAACGACAGGGAGCTGTGATTTGCAGCCGGCGTTCTCAGGGAGATGGGGGCAGGAGTGGGCTGCGAGACCCTGGTTAATGGGAGGAGGGGGGCGAGCTGGAGTCCTGTCCCCTCCCTCTCCCTCTCTCGCTCTCTCTCAGACACAAGGGCAGGCAGATTGTAGACCAGCATCTGCAGTTCCTTCCAACACAAGGGCTGTCTGTCTGCCTGCCGGTCGCACCGTCTCCTCCCTCCCCAGTCGAAGGAGAAGAAATGTGTGTGTGTGTGTGTGTGTGTGTGTGACTGGCCTCTACATGCACGATTCATCCTATCGTGAGTCACCCGCTCGCTAGTCATTACATCAGCCGTTAGGAGGTGGGGAGGAGGAGGAGAGGGGGGGGGGGGGGGGTAGGTTGCCATCTGCTGCTGTTGCTCACTGCTGCTACCACAGGCCCAGCCCTGAGCAGAGCTGTCATCGCCAGGGGAGAGAGGGAGGGGGGGGGGGGGGGGAGAATGGGAACGTGTAGCCCCTTTCACCCTGGCTGCGCTGCTCGCTATGCGGGGAATGCATTGATAGTGGGCGAGGCTGCAACAGCGCGCACACACACACACACACACACACACTCGCAGCCAGGCCACAGATGTGAAGGGAGGAGGAGGAGGAGGAGGGGAAGGCCCTTCATCTCAGTTTAAAGGTTTAGCTTGTTATCATGTGCAGTGAGGTACGGCGAGAAGCTTTCGCCCGTCCCGCCCCGTCCCATGGCAAGACAGACAAGATGCTGGAGTTACACAGCGGATCATGGAGACAGCATCTCCGAGTAGAGTTTAGAAGGATGAGAGGATATCTCGTTGAAACATATAAGATTATGGCCTGCTGGGAGCCATAATGAGCTCCGAGCAGAATATTACTGGGTGGTGGTGTTTAAGTTGATGATCTCTTTGACAAGACCCAGAGAGTGCAGCGAGAACTGGAGTTTAGAAGGATGAGAGGATATCTCATTGAAACATATTAGATTGTTAAGGGCTTGGACACGCTGGAGACAGGAAACATGTTCCCGATGTTGGGGGAGTCCAGAACCAGGGGGCCACAGTTTAAAAATAAGGAGTAAGCCATTTAGAACAGAGATGAGGAAACACTTTTTCTCACAGAGAGTGGTGAGTCTGTGGAATTCTCTGCCTCAGAGGGCGGTGGAGGCAGGTTCTCTGGATGCTTTCAACAGAGAGCTAGATAGGGCTCTTAAAAATAGCGGAGTCAGGGGATATGGGGAGAAGGCAGGAACGGGGTACTGATTGGGGATGATCAGCCGTGATCACATTGAATGGCGGTGCTGGCTCGAAGGGCCAAATGGCCTACTCCTGCACCTATTGTCTATAGTCTCTGGAGAAAAGGGAATAGGAGACGTTTCTGAGTCATTCGTAACTGTCACTGTATGTCATGTTGTTACTTGCGGGCGGAGCACCAGGGCAAATTCCTTGTATGTGAATACTTGGCCAATAAACGTACTTACTTCACTTTTGGGTCGAGACCTATCTTTCTCTCTAGACTCCCTCTCCCCTGACTCTCCGTCTGGAGAAGGGTCTCGACCTGAAACGTCTCCCATTCCTTCTCTCCAGAGACACCGCCTGTCCCTCTGAGTTACTCCAGCATTTTGTGTCTGTCTTGGGTTGAAACCAGCACCTGCAGTTCCTCCCTGCACATCATCCCTCGTGGGAATGTTTAGGAGCTCAACTGTGGTCTCCTGTCCCTCCCCCTCTGCAATGTTGCCAGGTTAGTCTGAGCACCCAAGGGTGCCGTTGCCTCACGAGGGCGGGTGGCTCTCGAGCACCTATACATGTATTTTTTTTTTTGGTTTAGGAGAAGCAGCGAGGAAACACGCCCTTCGGCCCGCCAACCAGCGATCGCCCCGAACTCCAGCACTATCCTACACCAGCTTACAGAAGCCAATTAACCTACAAATGCGCACGTCCTTGGGAAGTGGGAGGAAACCGGAGCACCCGGAGGAAAGCCACAGGGAGAATGTACAAACTCCGTACTGACAGCACTTGTAGAACCCAGTTCTCTAGCGCCCATAAGGCAGCAACTCTACCCCTCTGCCTCCGTGCCGCCCTTTAGACCAGTTCTCCAGGGATGCTGCCTGCCTGCCCCGCTGAGTTTAATTTAGTTTAGATAAGAGATACTGCGCGGAAACAGGCCCTCAGGATCACACCGACCAGCGATCCCCGCACACGGACACTATCCCCCACACACTGGGGACAATTTACACTGAAAACCAAGCCAATTAACCTGCAAATCTGCTCGTCTTTGGCGTGTGGGAGGAAACGGAAAAAACCCACGAGAAGAATGTACAAACTCCGTACAGACAAGCGCCCATAGTCGGGATCGAACCCGGGTCTCTGGCGCTGCAAGCGCTGTAATGCCCCCGTCCCACTCGGGAAACCTGAACGGAAACCTCTGGAGACTTTGCGCCCCACCCAAGGTTTCCGTGCGGTTCCCGGAGGTTTTTCTCCTCCGGCAACCACCTTCAACTAGCGTCGCAACCGGCTTCGGCTGAAAAAATGACCGATTTTTAAAACGGAAACCACTTTCGACCATTCAGGAGACTGACAAAAACCTCCGGGAACCGCACGGAGACCTTGGGTGGGGCGCAAAGTCTCCAGAGGTTTCCGTTCAGGTTTCCCAAGTGGGACAGGGGCTTGGGCAGCAACTCTACCGCTGCGCCAGACGGCCAGACTGGGGATGTTGTACGCCTTGTTGTTCTGGGAAACAGGGGGAGATGAAAATATTTTTGGCTTTTAAAGGCACTTAGGAATTGGAGAGAAATATATATTTTGCTAGCAAATGAATACTGGGGGTGGGGAAGTGGGTTACTCCAGCTCTCTGTGACTTTCTCCAGCACCACCTCGGAGGGATTATCCAACCGCAGTGGGCATGGTGTTAGGGGATGAGCCCACCCTGGCGGTCAGCGGGAGCCTGGACCACAGGCAGGAGGCAGGCCCTTCCCATGGCTGGGCCAGCTCCCAGGGCACTGATTTAAACAAGGCAGCTTGGCAGAGACCAGTTAAGGGACTGAGGGCAAATGGGTGGGGCTGGAACGAGGTCTGCCTGGCCCACTGCCACCTGAAGATGCGTGTTGACTCTTTAGAAATAGAGCATGGTTCCAAGTCCTCTCACTTTATTATACATTGCCCACACATTTGGGGTAATTTACAGGGGGGGGGGGGGCAATTAACCGACAGACCCACACGCCTTTGGGATGCGGATGTGAAACCGGAGCACCCGGAGGAAACCCAGGCCGTCACGGGGACAACGTGCAAACTCCGCACAGACAGCACCCTAGTTGGGGATGGGACCCGGGGTCTCCGGCTCTCTCTACCAGCTGCGCCACTGTGGCACCCTGAAAGATGTGGAGGGGTGGAGAGGGGTCGGTGTGTGGCGGATGAGGATGGCACTGGGGAGACTGATGGACGCTGGGCTCTGTGTCTGGTCTGGCTGTCCAACAAAGCCTCACAGAGCTGGAGGTCTCAGAGCACGCTGCGCTCGCTACACAATGGGCGACACATTTTCCCAGCTGGCAGAGCCGCTGCCTCACGAAACTAGAGACCCGAGTTTGATCCCCACCTCGGATGCTGTCTGTGAGGAGTTTGCACGTTAGACAATAGACAATAGGTGCAGGAGTAGGCCATATAGCCCTTCTAGCCAGCACCGCCATTCAATGTGATCATGGCTGATCATCCCCAATCAGTACCCCGTTCCTGCCTTCTCCCCATATCCCCTGACTCCGCTATTTTTAAGAGCCCTATCTAGCTCTTTCTTGAACCGGCCTCCACCGCCCTCTGAGGCAGAGAATTCCACAGACTCGCCACTCTCTGTGAGAAAAAGTGTTTCCTCGTCTCCGTTCTAAATGGCTTACCCCTTATTCTTAAACTGTGGCCCCTGGTTCTGGACTCCCCCAACATCGGGAACATGTTTCCTGCCTCTAGTGTGTCCAAGCCCTTAACAATCTTCTCCCCGTAACTACGCGGGTTTCCTCCGGGTGCTTCCGATTCCTCCCACATCCCAAAAACGTGTGGGCCTGTAGGTCAATTGTCCTCTTTAACAATGGTCCCAGTGTGTAAGGAGTAGATGAGAACGTGGGTTAACATAGAACTCGTGTGAATGAGTGATCGATAGTCGGCGTAGACACAGTGGCCTGAAGTATCTCTATGTAGAAGAAGGAACTGCAGACGCTGATTTACTCCGAAGGTAGACACAAAATCAGTCAGGTGATGGGTCTTGGCCCGAAACGCCACCTATTCCTTCCCTCCAGAGATGGTGCCTGTCCGCTGAGTTACTCCAGCTTTTTGTGTCCATCTTCGGTTTAAACCAGCGTCTGCAGTTCCTTCCCACGCAATAGATAACGTGTGCGGCGGGTTGGAAATGCATAAAGCAAAAGCTAATTTCGCTTGGAGAGCAATCTGCGCGCAAGCGTGCGCTTCTCAGAGTTTTTCCTTTCAACTTGGAGCCTCGGTCGTGTCAAGCGAGGAACTTGCAGACTTAGCAGCTTTATTGATCCACCTAGCAGGTATTAGCATTAATAGAGCACTTGGCCTGACCACTGTTCCCCAAACATCTTGCGTGCTATTACCTTTGGGCTAGGTGGGGCCTGTCTTACTGGGAGCCACAGCAGGCCATAATGAGCCCCGAGCAGGATATATTACTGGGTGGTGATGTTTAAGTTGATGATCTCTTTGACAAGACCCAGAGAGTGCAGCGAGAACTGGAGTTTAGAAGGATGAGAGGATATCTCATTGAAACATATAAGATTGTTAAGGGCTTGGACACGCTAGAGGCAGGAAACATGTTCCCGATGTTGGGGGAGTCCAGAACCAACACAGTTTAAGAATAAGGGGTAAGCCATTTAGAACGGAGGCGAGGAAACACTTTTTCTCACAGAGAGTGGTGAGTGTGTGGAATTCTCTGCCTCAGGGGGCGGTGGAGGCAGGTTCTCTGGATGCTTTCAAGAGAGAGCTGGATAGGGCTCTTAAAAATAGCGGAGTCAGGGGGATATGGGGAGAAGGCAGGAACGGGGTACTGATTGTGGATGATCAGCCATGACCACATTGAATGGTGGTGCTGGCTCGAAGGGCCGAATGGCCTACTCCTGCACCTATTGTCTATTGTCCATTGTGACCATGTGCGTTTTCTCCGAGATCTCCGGTTTCCTCCCAACACTCCTTAGACGTACAGTGTTTGTAGGTTAATTGGCTTGGTATAAATGTAAATTATAAATCGGCAGTGTGCTCGGATGGTGTTAGTGGCGGGGATCTGCTTGGGGGGCCGGATGGCCCCACTCCTGCACCTATTGTCTATTGTCTAACTGATTTTTTAATTCCTCTCCCCAAGTTCACCGACGTCACCAGTTCAAGGACCGGACTGGCGTCGCAGCGGTCGGGTTGCTGCCTTACAGCGCCAGAGACCGGTGCTGCCTGCGTGGGTGAAGACGCGTCCCTACCCGAGATGCTGCCTGTCCCGCTGAGTCACCCCAGAATATCTCACACCTTCCTTTGGCCCAGGGTTCAGCGCTGGAGTGTCATATTTTCACACCACATTTCTGCGAACCGAGGTGAATTGATTCAACGTTTGACAGGGGGCCAGGCAGCGCTAGGAGGAGGTGAGTGAACTAGAGGGGATTGATGTTACACTCAAACACACACACACACAGCCTTATCTGCCCAGGGCACACACAACTCCAAATCAATGGGCAACAAAACATTTTCCTGAAGTGTGCCTGCTGACCAGACTGCTCCCGGCTGGTAAACATGCCCCAGTCACCTTCAGCTCAGCTCTGGCTGACCGAGACAGACACAAAATGCTGGAGGAACTCGGCGAGCCAGGCAGCATCTCTGGGGAGAAGGAATGGGTGACCTTTCTGCTCAAGACCCCGTCTTCAGTAAACTCCTGACAGGAAGGTGAAAATGGGCCCTGCTTAGAGTTGGGGCGCGCAGAGAAAGTGTCAGTTTAGTTTACAGGTACAACACGGAAAACATGCGCTTCGGAACGCGCCGACCCGCACACTAACACTGTCCTTCACACGCTACGGACAAATTACTCTAACACCAAGCCAACCAACCTACAAACCTGCACGTCTTTGGAGCGTGGGAGGAAGCCGCGATTCATGGAGAAAACCCACGCAGGTGACAGGGAGAACGCAAAAAAAAGGTACGATCAAGCACCTTAGTCGGGATCGAACTGAGGTCTCTGGCGCTCTAATCCCCCTGTCCCACTTAGGAAACCTGAACTGAAACCTCTGGAGACTTTGCGCCCCACCCAAGGTTTCCGTGCGGTTCCCGGAGGTTTTTGTCAGTTTCGACCATTAGGGAGACTGACAAAAACCTCCGGGAACTGCACGGAAACCTTGGGTGGGCCTCAAAGTATCCCGAGGTTTCTGTTCAGGTTTCCTAAGTGGGACAGGGGCATTAGGCTGCAACTCTACCACTGCGCCACTGTGCCGCCCCAAGGTAGTCAATGCTGGAGTTATAGCCCCGTCCCACGGTGCGAGTTCATTCCAAGAGCTCTCCCGAGTCATAAAAAAAAAATCAAACTCGTGGTAAGCACGGAGAATGAACGTAGCGGGTACGTTGGAGCTCGGGGACGTCTCTTAGTGCTATCGCTAGCGGCAGGTAAGCACGGGAAGACTCGTGAAGATTTTTCAACATGTTGAAAAATGTCCACGAGAGCCCCGAGTACCGACGAGCGGCCATCACCGCAAATCTCCGAGTTCGAATCAGGGCAAACTCGGGAGAGCTCTTGGAATGAACTCACGCCGTGGGACAGGCAGCAACACTACCGCTGCCCCACCATGCTGCTCTAAGAGAGAGTCAAGGAACAGCCAGACTGGGGACATTGTACGTGTTGCTGTACTGGGATACAGGGGAGATGAAATTACGTTTGGCGTTTAAAGGCATTTAGGAATTGGAGAGAAATATATCTTGCTCACAAATGAATACTGGTGAGAAAAAAAAAGATATCCAGTCCAGTTCAAACTGGGCAGAGGGAACAATTCCAAGGATTATTTTGCAACCTTCCGACATAGATTATACTCGGACACATGGGTTGAATGGTCTGTTTCTGTGTCACAGTCTGTTTCAGTGTTAACTCTTTGAAAGTGGTGTCACAGATAGCGAGGGTGGTCAAGGGTCTGATGAAGGGGTTTCGGCCCGAAACGTCGCCTATTCCCTTCGCTCCATAGATGCTGCCTCACCCGCTGAGTTTCCCCAGCACTTTTGTCCACCCAGGGTGGTCAAGAAAACCTTTGGTGCATTGGCCCTCATCTGTGAGGGTTTCAGAGTCTGAAGAAGGGCCTCAACCTGAAACGTCACCTATTCCTATTCTCCAGAGATGTTGCCTGACCCGCTGCTCACTCTAGCTTTAATGGTGCGTATTTTGAGGATAGAAGTCGGGATGTTATGCTACAGTTGTACAAGATGTTGGTGAGGCCACATTCGGAGCATTGGGTTCAGTTAAGTCTGTAATTCCCAGGGGTCGGGTTTAACAAGTCACAGAGGTTCGTTCCGTTGATAGCAGGAACCCTCACTATCTGCAACCGCCTTCTGTCCAATAATCCTTTACTGCTGCCGTCGTTAACAGTACTCATTGTATCTGCTCTGTCACTGCTGAGTATCTGATCTCTGCCACTTCCTCTCCAAATCATACATTCACTCACACTCTCCCTCTCTCCCCCTCTCCCCTCCAAGAAAAAATGTATAAACTGCACTGATCAATTTGCATAGCCTCCGAAAATGTCGGATGAATTTTCCGCACGGTTCGTGTATTGTTTATATTTATTACTTGAATAAAGTCTATTTTGAAATTTAAAAAATAAATTAAAAAAAAAAAAAGGATAGGGTGGTCCAGAAAGCTTTCGATATGTCGGCTTTCATCAGAGGGGGGTTTTCGGGTCTGTAGCAATGGGCCGCACGGCGCTTTGATAGAGCGTGACAAGCGGTGCGTTGGGGAAACTAATAAAGTTTAGTCATCGTATGCAAAAGAGGGCGATGGTCAGGTGCGATAGCTTTAGCAAAGCAGCCCCAGCCAGCAGTGCGATTGCGAGCTGAGGAGGAAACGGAACATTCCTGTCCACAGAACCAAATGTTGCAGACTGGCACATTCCTAGCCGAAATGTGTGGGAAGGAACTGCAGATGCTGGCTTAAACCGAAGAGAGACACAAAAAGCTGGAGTAACTCAGCGGGACAGGCAGCGTCTCTGGAGAGAAGGCATGAGTGATGTTTCGGGTCGAGACCCTTCTTCAGACTGATGTCATGCTGATAAAAAATGTGAAACCTGTAAGCAAACATAAAGATTTGCCGGCTGCAACGAAAATCCTTTGCTGACTGAGGGGCGGCACGGTGGCGCAGCGCCAGAGACCCAGGTTCGATCCTGACTACGGGTGCAGTCTGTACGGAGTTTGCACGTTCCCCCCGTGACCTGCGTGGGGTTTCTCCGGTTTCCTCCCGCGTTCCACAGATTGAGGGCTTCAATAAAGACTGTAGATTGTCCCCAGTGTGTAGGATAGTGTTAGCGTACGGCAGTGATCGCTGGTTAGTGCGGACAGTTTGCAATTTCACCAAAGCCTATCAAGCTGCGCGTCTTTGGAGTGTGTGGGGGGGAAACCGGGGCGCCTGGAGAAAACCCACGCAGGTCATGGGGAAAAGGTACGCACTCGGCACAAGCACCCGTGGTCAGGATCGAACCGGGGTCTCTGGCTTGGGGGGGAGGAGGCGGGGCAGCGACTCGACAGCGGGTCACCCGACCTTTGTGAAGCACCATCTGCAGCTCCTTCCTGCAGCCCCCACCTGTATCCACCCATCACTCGCCAGACTTTGTCCCGCCCCTAACTCGCTCTTCCAGCTTTCTCCACCCAACCCCTGCCCAGTTTGAAGAAGGGTCCTGAGGCAGCAAGGCCGTGTGACAATAGACAAGAGACAATAGGTGCAGGAGGAGGCCATTCGGCCCTTCGAGCCAGCACCGCCATTCAATGTGATCGTGGCTGATCATCCACAATCAGTACCCCGTTCCTGCCTTCTCCCCATATCCCATGACTCCGCTATTTTTAAGAGCCCTATCTAGCTCTCTCTTGAAAGTGCGATGGGTGAAGACAGTGCCCGAAGCCTTCTTCGGACATTTTACCACTATCCTCCGTGACCTCTCACCCCCCCCCCCACCCCCCATCCTGCACGCCGTTAGATAAACACAACAGACAGACAGAGGCGGCAGATGGGGGCCAGGGGTTGGTCACACATCCACAGACGGGCGAGGGAGATAAAGGTGGGAGCAGTTTGGGAGGGGCAGTAACAGAGGAGGAAGCCAAGAGATGCACATCGCTTCCTCGCCATTACGCAGTGGCAGGCAAGTGTCTCTTGGGGGGGGGGTGAAGCTTCTTCCGAACAGTATTCAACAGGAGAAGGTGTCGCGACCCTGAAACGTCACCCGCTCCTTCTCTAGAGATGCTGCCTGCCCCGCTGAGTTATAGCCCTGTCCCACGGTGCGAGTTCATTCCAAGAGCTCTCCCGAGTTTGCCCCGATTCGAACTCGGAGATTTACGGTAACGGCCGCTCGTCGGTACTCGGGGCTCTCGTGGACATTTTTCAACATGTTGAAAAATCTTCACGAGTCTTCCCGAGCTTACCTGCCGTCAGCGAGTCTTCCCGAGTGCCTGCCGTTAGCGTTACGAGACGTCCCCGAGCTCCGACGTACCCGCTACGTTCATTCTCCGTGCTTACCGCGAGTTTGATTTTTTTTTTTTTAACTCGGGAGAGCTCTTGGAATGAACTCGTACCGTGGGACAGGGCTATTACTCCAGCATTTTGTGTCTGTCCTACTGGAACAGTTTGCTGTCCTGACACAAAATGGCGAGGAGAGTGTGAGATTTGAACTGCAATTCGCTCAAGAGCCGCGCATAGAAAAATAGTTTGCGAGACGTTCAAGTGCGATAAGTACATGCAGAAAAAGTCAATGCGTTTAATATATTCGTAGGTCGTCTGCCCAGTGCCAGTGGCATTTCCTTTGACTACAGAGTCGTATCTGAATTAGAGGAGGACGGGGAACCGGTTTTCAATCGGCTTAGGAGAACTGCCAGCCGCTGCCAAGTTAGTTTGCCCAGCTGCCTGTTCAATCTGCCCGATTATGTGACAAGCACGGGGGTGGTGCCAAGGAATTTCTGAACAGGCAGCACTGGTGGTGTCAGTCTCACCGTGTCAAGTGGGGGGGGGGGGAGGGGGGGGGGGGGGGGGGGAGCGGGTGGTGGGGGGGGGGGGGGGGGGGGGGGGGGGGGGGGGAGGGGGGGGGGGGGGAGTAGGGGGGAGTATGTTGCACAGATTCCAGCATTAAAATAGCTTTTCCAGTGTGGGTGGGGGGGGGGGGGGGCAGTGCTGAAGGAGGGCAGAAGCCCGCCAGACCCGAGGGTTAAAAAAAAAAAAGACACAAAGTGCTGGAGTAACTCAGCGGGTCGGGCAGCATCTCCGGGGAACGTGGAGAGGCGGCGTTGCTGCCTCGGGATCCTTCTTAGGGAAAGCTGGAAGAGAGGTAGGGGCAGGACAAAGTGATAGGTGGATACGGGGATGAGGTAGGGCTGGGGGGGGAGTTGCAGGAAGGAACTGCAGATGCTAGTTTACACCAAAGGCAGACACAAAAGTGGCGACACGCAACAGAGTCGCTGCCTCAGAGCGCCAGAGACGCGGGTTCTACCCCGACGACGGCCGCTGTCTGTGTGGAGTTTGTACGTTCTCCCCGTGACCACGTGGGTTTCCTCGCACATTCCCCAAAGATGTACAGGTTTGCAGGTTAGTTAGCTTTGGTTGAAAGATTGTAAATTTTCCCTGGTGTGTAGGATAGAACTGGTGTATGGGGGGGGAAGGATCGCCGGTCGACGCGGACTCGGTAGGCCCAGAGGCCTGTTTGCGCTCTGTATCTCAAAACTAAATTAAAATGCTGGAGTAACTCAGATGGTCAGGCAGCATCTCTGGAGAAGATTCAAGATTGAAGAGACATTTATTGTCACATGCACCAATTGGCGCAGTGAAATTTGGGGTCAAGGTTAAGAAAAGGGTCGAGACTCTCCTTCAGTCTATTTGTGAGATGAGGTGCGGCATGGGGCGATTCGTGGGTGGTTGGACAAAAGCCAACGGCCAGGGACTGACTACTGTTCTAGCCAGGTGAATCTAATTACACGTCTGTGGCTTAGAGACACTTTGGTCTCACCCGACAAGCCTGAATTGTATGGCGTTTGGCCTTCTGCCAAATCCTTGACACAATAGCAAGGTGTTTGGAACCAGAGATAGGAACAGAAAATGCTGGCGGCCAGTGAGGGAAACTGGAGGCTTTGTCTTACTTAGGGTGAAGAATGTTGGTACTGGTTGGGCTTTGCCGGGCCTGAGCTGCTGAGAGCATCCAGCCCTTATCTCAATAACCTTGCCTGATCTGTAAAGCCCAGGCCTCTCTCCCCGGCTACCCACGCCCCGACCTCATGCCGCCTTGTGAGTCTTGTATTGGGTCATTTGCGAAATGTTAGCCTTTATAACATGAGGAATCGAATATAGGAGCAAAGAGGCCCTTCTGCAGTTGTACAGAGCCCTAGTGAGACCACACCTGGAGTCTTGTGTGCAGTTTTGGTCCCCTAATTTGAGGAAGGACATTCTTGCTATTGAGGGAGCGCAGCATAGGTTTACAAGGTTAATTCCCGGGATGGCGGGACTGTCATATGCTGAGAGAATGGAGCGGCTGGGCTTGTACACTCTGGAGTTTAGAAGGATGAGAGGGGATCTCATTGGAATATATAAGATTGTTAAGGGCTTGGACACGTTAGAGGCAGGAAACATGTTCCCGATGTTGGGGGAGTCCAGAACCAGGGGGCCACAGATAGGGCTTTTAAAAATAGCAGAGACAGGGGATATGGGGAGAGGGCAGGAATGGGGTACTGATTGGGGATGATCAGCTATGATCACATTGAATGGCGGTGCTGGCTCGAAGGGCCGAATGGCCTACTCCTGCACCTATTGTCTATTTGGGTGTTTACTTAATCCCATCTGTTGCACGAAGCTCCTTGCGGCTCGGCACGGCTGACGAACTTGTGCAAGGCACGGCCGCCTCTAAGGGAGGTGCGTGTGGATTCAACGTCACGCAAAATCGCTGCCGGTGAGCCGTCATTGACGGCTCAGCGGCTGCTGCCGCTTCACAAGCACCAGAGACGCTGACCGTGAAGCTGGATAATGGGGCTGAGGAGGGGGGAAAATAATAGACAGCCCAATGATCAAAATGGTTGTGCAGAATCCCTCATAGAAACATAGAAACTAGAGGTGGCAGGAGAGGGGGGCCATTCGGCCCTTCGAGCCATCCCTAGCCAGCACCGCGCCATTCATTGTATCATGGCTGAACTTCCCCAATCAATAACCGTCCAGGCCTTCTCCTCCCCATAATCCCTTGACTCCCACTAGTAACCCCTAGACTTAATCTCTCTAAAAAATCCATCCAGAGTGATTTGCCACCACAGGCCCTCGTGTGGCAGGGAATTCCCACAAATTCACAACTCTCTGGGGAAAAAGTTTTTTCTTTTTTTCAACACCTCATGATCTTCAATACCTCGCCCTTAGATGGGGCTGAACCGGCCCTTCACCTCTGCTCCCCCGTGAAACCAACCTACGGCTTTCGAGCGATACCGGATTCGATCCCCGAATCGTGGGCGCTCTCTGTGTGGAGTTTTACGGGTCCTCCTTCTCTTCCTACCGGTTTCCCGTCCTACTCCTTCGCCCGAAATCCCAGGGGTGCGAACAACAAACTGTCCGCGCGGGTCGGAGGGCGGCCGTTCAGGCTGCTGTAAACCGTCCCCCGATGTGGAGGATGCGAAAAGCGGGATAACAACGTATGGGTCGATGGACAGTGGGCGCCAGACTTCGGTCAGCCGAGGGCCCTGTTTTCAGCAGCTGTAGATCTCCACAAAACTAACACCCGGGCAGTGCTGGACTTTAAGAGCCCCAGTCAGATCTGTTCCCAATATGTTATTTGAAGAGCAGCCAGGCTGACCTTCCATATTGAGGACACTATGAATCATTAAGGTCACAGTCACATGCAGTATGGAAACAGGGCCTTTGGGCCAACTGGTCCACACCGACCAACATGCCCCAGCCAAGCTACTCCCATTTGGCCTACATGTCCATAAAAAACATCACACAAAAAAACCGACTTTAGACTTTGGACACAGACGTGAGACAGGGCCTTTCGCCCAGTGTTCCACACCTGCACGCTAGCACTATCCTACACACACTTAACACACTAGGGGGCAATTTACCAATTTTACACAAGCCATTCCACCACAACCTCTACTCTTTGGAGGCCTGGGGGGAAAACCGGCGCACAACTACCGGAGAAAACCCCACGCAAGGGGTCAATCTGGAGAACGTACAAACCCCCCTCCGTACAGACTAGCGCCCCGTGGCCAGGATGGTTGCCAGGCAGTCAACTCCACCCCCTCTGCCGCTGCCCACTTCCAGAACACGCTGTGTGGCCACCACCCTGCGCCGGCCCCCCAAAGATGACCAGGTCCCTTTTAAAACTAACTGCGCAGCTAGCTCGAATGGGAACTTGCTCATCGAGAAATGGGGTGACATTTTCCCCACGGAACACACAAGAACTACTCCATTTTCAAATGAATTGCTAAGCACTTTGAAAACAACGATCCTACAGGGCTACAGCGGCGCAAGATAGACCACTCCGCTAAATGCAAAAACTGGGCGGACAGTGCAGTACGCAATGAGCGAAAGGTGGGCCTTTTTTTTTCCATAAATTCATCCATTTTAGTAAACCAAACCCGACCCGAAAGCCCCAGTGTAATAACGTTGCGGGGGGAAACAGTTTGTGTTTTAAAATATAAAATTCTGAAATTATGCGAGGAGAAGATTTTTTTACCCTTTTCCTTCCCCCAAATAACTTATTCTCTTACTGGAGGATGTTTCCGAAAAACCCACCAGGCTTTCCGTCTCCGCACTAGTATCCTACGGGATCTTTGGTGGCGGAGGCGGGATCCGGTTTACAGGAAATGGGCCACGCAAATTACCCACGAATCCTGGCCCATGACCGTACTACGTATTTTCGTCGAGTGGTGTCTATCTTGCTCGCTGTCGGATCTTGTCTTTGAAAATCAGGCAGGAGATTTCAAGGCTGACACGTAATTCCGGTACACATCAGAAAAGAACAGTCCAAAACAACTCTGGAAAACCAAATGCCTTTAACTTTAACAACCTCCTGGCCTAATGTGAAGACCGGAGCAAAAAAGGAGAACTCATCCCTCTCTTCGGGATCCCTCCGTTTTTTTTTTTCTTTCCTAATTGGGTGTGGCAAGCGAGGTAGAAATATACAACAATACCATTTGGATGAGGACACAAGGATCCTTGACGTCTTCACAGGCCATAGAAAAGTTATAAGTAAGCAGAATTAGGCCAATTCGGGGCCCCATCGAGTCTACTTACTTTCCGCCATACAAAATCATGTGGCTGGTCTCTGCCTCCCAATATCCATTTTCCTCCCTGCCCTCCTCCTCATAACCTTCGACACCCACATCTATAACAAGAATTTGTCCATCTCTATCACTGCCTTAAAAATATCCGCTGGACCCTTGGCCTTCTTCAGCCCCTGCGTCAATGAGTTCCACAGATAACATACCCACTGACATGAGAGGTTCCCTCCTCACCCTCCTTTTCTAAAAGAGCCGCCCTTTTAAATGTGAGACTAATGGCCTCTGAATCCCATATCTAGAGATGCCAGAAAGCGGTAAACGGTGTAGATAAACTGTTAAAAAAAATGCGACAAGGCCTCAGTGGTGGTCACGGAATGAGAAGGCATGTTTGAATAAATGGCTTTTTACTGGGACAAACGATAAACTAGTGTGCGCGATGGTTGACGTGGTGGCCGATTGGCCCGTTTGCCCGTGTTTAGTTTAGCGATAGGATGCATAAACAGGCCCACCGGAGTCCGTCCGACCAGCCCTCCCCAGAACACTAAACACACCACACTAGCGGACAATTTGCATTTAATACCAAGGCCAATAAACCTGTACGTCCTTTGGAGTGTTGGGGAGGAAACCGGAAGATCACAGAGAAGAACGCAAAAAAAAACCCATGGTCACAATAGACATTAGACAATAGACAACAGGTGCGGAGGAGCCATTCGGCACGGTATCTACCCTTCGAGCCACACCACCGGGCTCCACCATTCAACCATGTGATCAATAGAAACAACATAGAACCATAGAAATTTAGGTCAGGAGTAGGCCATTCTTCAGCCCTTCGAGCCTGCACCGCCCATTTCAATATGATCATGTCTGATCAACCAACTCAGTATCCCCCCGTACCTGACCTGCCCTCTCTCCATACCCTCCTGATCACCCTTATACCACAAGGGCCACATCCAACAACTCACTCTTAAGAATATACTATTCCATAGGGAACTGCTGGCCTTCAACTACCCTCTGTGGCAGAGAGTTCCAGAGACTCACCACTCCTCCTGTGTGAAAAAAGTCTTTCCTCTCATCTCGGTCTTAAAGGATTTCCCCCTTATCCATAAGCTGTAGACCCCTGTCCTGCTGAGGACTTCACCCCAACATCGGGAGAACAATCTTCCTGCATTCTATCCTGTTCCAACCCCTTAAGAAATTTTGTAAGTTACATGGCTGATCATAACCCCAATCATACCACCCCGTTTCCATGCCTTCTCCCCGTATCCCCTGACTCTCCCGCTATTTTTAAGAGCCCTAAATCCAGCTCTCCACTGAAAGCATCCAGAGAACCTGCCTCCCACTCCCTCATGAGGCAGGAGGATTCCACAGACTCATCACATCACCACACTCCCATGTGAGAAAAACTGTTTCCTCCCTCGTCTCCGTTCTCCGGGGAACGTGCAAAACTCCGGACAGAACGCACACCGCAGTCGGGATCGAACCCCCCCGGGGTCTCTGGCGCTCGGCGAGGCAGCAAAGCCTCTACGGCTGCGAGGCAGCAAACTCTAACCCCCCCAACTCTAAACCAAAAACCTCTAATCAATCTATATGAACTCTACTCCTAATACCACTCTACCCACTCTAAACTCTACCCGCTGCGCCCTGTACTATATGACCAACCACCTCGTACTAAACCAGATGGGCAATGGGCTGCCACCATTTGGTACGGAGGTGAGAGCAGTAATACAGTAATGGAGAGATTTGTTTTGTGTCACAAGGCTGGAGAACCTTAGTCATTAGTGAGGGAGGGCCCCGTTCTGCTCTGGGGTTGTGTACTTTGAAGAAAGGATACTTAATCAAACAAGGTGCAGAAAGAAAATACGAGGTATCTGGACAGGGGTGAGCAAAGGGGCTTGTTTCCGTTGGCAGACAGATAAAAAAATAAGGCACAGGAGACTTAAAAGCAATTAGTGAAGATAGAGGGGAACAGTTGACCTGCTGGGTGGGAGAGTCGAACTTCAGCCAGAAAGGCTTTATTATTGAGTAACAGATAAGACGACCTGAATGGAACAGTAGGAAGAGGAGCATTTACACTAGTACGATGTTATATGCGAGCCAGATGTCAGTGAATTGAATCCTGCGGAATTCATCGCGCAAGACGCTGTGGAGGGCGCCAAGTCATTGGGGTATTACTTTCAAGATGCTGATTAGCCAACGAGTGTCAAGGGGCTACGGGAGAAGCAGGAAAATTGGTTGGGGGAAAATAGATCGGGCGCAGCGGGCACCGTGATCATCATCCTCGACCCCGAATCGTCACCAATTCCTTCGCCCCTCCAAAGAATGCTGCCTCACCTCCGCCTCACCCGCTGAGTTCTTCCATACAATTTTTTTGTCTAACCTGCCCGCGATCCCAACGAATGGTGGAGCGACCCGATTGGGACCGCAAAGCCCTAAATCTGCTCCTATGGTCTTATGGAAAAAGCTTTGGAAGCGGATGTGTACAAAATACCCCCTGCCGCCCTCCCCATGTGGCCGGCCAATGGGACTCCAAGAACATGCCACTTCTTTTCTCACTTTGTCTCATCTTTGGTCCTCGTGGTCACACTTATAAAGATGGACGAGAGTCGTACAGAGGTTTTCCCAGAAAGACTCTGTGCTGCTGAACAGAGGAATGGGCGGGGCCTTAGACGGGGAAGACAGAGAAAATAATTGCCCTCAGTCGGATAAGAATCCATAAAAAATCGCGGGAAAAACGATATGCCCTTCGAGCCAGCACCGCAGCTTCAATATTGGGTAGACAAAAGTGCAGTAGAACTCAGAGCAGAAGGCAGCATCTACGGAAGCGAACGAATAGTGCCGAAACCTTCCTCAGACCGCCCGATATGAACGGGGGGGGCAGATGCTGTGGGCACCCCGCGGTCCCTCAGCTAAAGTTATTTGTGCAAAAACCTCTTTTCAACAAAATCCTCTAACCCACGCGATAATGAACGTGGAAAGCAAGGGAACTTGACTTTGCAGACGTCTGGTTGGCAACAACAACCAAACAAAGACAAAGTGCTCTGGATTAAGTTGCCACCCGTGCCCCCCGTCCCACTTGGGAAACGTGAAACACGGAAACCCTGAAAGACTTTGCCCCCCCAACCCAAGGTTTCCGTGCGCTCCCGAGGATTTTGGTCATCTCGCCCTAATGTCGCCTAATTAGGACGAAACTTGACAAAAAACCTCCGGGAGCCCGCACGGAAACCTTTGGGTGGGGAGGCGCAAAGTTCTCCAGAACGTTTCCTAAGTGGGGAATACGGGGGGCACAACTCCAGCACTCGGATCTTTTTTTTTTTGCTTGTTGTTGCAAACCAAGCGTCTGCATTCCTTGTTTCTCTGCGTTCAGAAAACGGAGGGTTGAGGATTGAAACGAGGTTTCGCACAAAATAACAGTAGCTGAGGTAATCGCTGTGCCCCGTCATCCGCCGTCATAAACGGTCTGAGGAGAAGGGTTTCGGCCGCGAAACGTCGCCCATTTCCCCCTCGCTCCGTAGATGCTGCCTCACCCGCCGAGTGTTCTCCAGCAATTTTTCCTGTCGGGTCTGTGTCAGCATCGCTGCAGAACAGGAAAGGCGAGACTTCGGGTTGGGACCCCTCCTCAGCAGACCGGTGCGAAAAATGCTTCATTTTTATCCATCCATCCCACCCCCGCCCCTCCCACCCTACACAATCCACCCCACACCCCCCCCCCCGCCCCCCCCCCCCATCCCATAAAAACACATAATGCAAGCAGTGAGTGAGAACCAGAATCTAGACCAACGTGGTGACATTCTCCCCACATCTCTCCTTTCTCTCCACTTAGCATTCCACACAAGAGCCACACCAAATCTGTTTCAAAATCCCAATTAACACCAATCACATACATCGATCGATGACCTTTATATAAGCACAATCCTTCAGCCAACCTCATGGGTAAAACACAACAAAATTCCTTCATCCGGTTCTATTCTCAGTTGTATTTTTTTTTTTTTTTTTTTTTTTTTTTTAAAGCAATTCCTTTCCCTACCAATATGCCGAACCTCTCAATCGGGTTTTAAGCTCACGCGAGGCCTCCAAAAAAGGACGCTGGAGCTGGATCGGTAACCGGGCACGGACGTTTACATCTGTTTCGGAGAGTAACTGCGATGGCTGGTTTACAACACCGAAGGTAGAGAACACGACACCACGCTGTGTCACATCTGGATCACGGCTGGTTAGACAGTACGCGGAGAAGGCTGTCTGGTGCTGACCACACGGAGATGGTTCTGATCGGAGTTGAATAGGAGCGTGAAATTAGGCCTATCGGCTCCCATTCAAGTTCTGTTCCAGCCAGGGATGATCTATTTTTCCCCGTTCTCACTCCCCTGCCTTCCACTCCACAAACTTTGACCCCCTCCGGACTACATGGTTCCATGGATAGCTTAGTGTTGCCACATCCCTATGTTTTTTATCTTCACCTCCCCACTTACCAAATTTCCCTTACCCAGCTAATCCCCCTCCTTACCCTCCACCCACCAACTCCCTGCCCCCCCCCGCAGCCCCCGCCCCCCCCCCCCCCAAACTCCGACCACCCCACTAGCACTCCCATCTATCCAAACCCCTCCATATGTCCCGATAACCACACTTGCGCTCTCCTCCCTTCCCCGCCACCCCCCCCCCTCCCCACCCCCCCCGCCACTGCCCCAACAGCTCAAGCAATCGCAACAGAAATTTTTGTGGATCACATCACCAGACCATCAACATCACACAAGACAAACCTCCCCTTCTGTCTGACCTCCATTACACCTCACAGCTTCCTGGCAAGGCCCAGCCGCATGCAACCAAGGATCATCAATGAGAAAAAAAACGTTTTCACCCAAGAGTTGTGAATTTTAGGAATTCCCTGCCACAGAGGGCAGTGAGGCCAAAGTCACTGGATGGATTTTAAGAGAGATTGGACAGAGCTATCTATGTGCTAGTGTGTCCAAGGGATATTGGGAGAAGGCAGGCACGGGTTATGATAGGGGAAACGATCCAGGACACCATGTCACAATGAAGGCGGTGCTGGCTTCGAAGGGCCGATATAAGGGGCCTTCCCCCTGCACCTATTTCTCTATGTTTCTATGACATGATTGTGTCATCCCTAGGGCCACCCCTCAGGCAAAACTGTATAGGGTGTGAAAACACACCAATATACCTACGCCCCCGAATTCAGGGACAAGTTTTTCTTCTCTTCCCCAGCTGGTTCTCAGGCAACCGAACCATCCTACCAACAACCAGAGAGCATAGTGACCCCTCGGACCTGCCCGCGTCCCCACAGACGGTATGTGGAACGAGCTGCAACCCCAGATTCGGTATTAAAAATCGAAAGTAGACTCAAAAATTGCCAGGAGTAACTCAGGCGGGACAGGCAGCATCCTCTGGGAAAGGAAATGGTGACGTTTTCGGGTCGAGACCCTTCCTCAGAAACAGATCAACTCTGAAACTTCACCCAGACACAACAGCACGCCCATCCCACACCCACAACTTCACTCCAAGATGGCTGCCTGTCCCGCTGATTTACTCCAGCAAGTTGTGTCTACCCATCGATCGCATGCTAGCTGGCTACTAAACCATGCCTGCTAACAAAAAACTGCTTTCTCCCTTATCATGTATCCTAATAAACATTGTATTGATGCCAATGTCATATCTAAACGTATTGTCATTTTGTTGCCTGACCAGTCAGCAAAAGACAATACGTGATTACAGAGAGTAACACACGCACGCAAAAAAAAAAACAAAGCTTTCACCGTACCTTGTACAGTGAAAATGAACTAACTAACTCTAATTCCCCACCTCAACCCTTCCCGCCTCCCACATTAGATTCCATTCCTCTCCTTCCATTTTCCCCTGGGGCCTTTGCTCCTCTTTCTTCGCTCTTTCAACCACATGTCTCTCCCCTCCCCCGCCCGCCAACTATCTTTCCTCCTTCACCCTCGTCAACCTCCACCCCCCCCCACCCTCCCCACCTCTCTCCTCTCTCCCTCTCTCTCTCTCCTCCATCCCCTTCCTCACCGTGCGATTTCTGTCCTTGCGCCTTCCGCTGGCGCTGAGGGAAGAAACGCCTCGACCTTATTTGCCCAGCAGTTGGACGCCAACAGGAAGTTGCATGTGTGTCCACAGAGCGTGAACTTATGAACTTTAGCTCGCCAACCTCTGCTCCCTCCCGGTGGCGGAGTGAGTGTGTTGTTCGGCATGGGGAAGGCCCGCTTAGAACGAGTCATTCCCAACTGTGCAATGACCTTAGATTCTTAATCTCTCAGCAGGTTGCAACAACAAATAGCCACGTTTATAATTATCAAGGTGACTTTCTCATACATTTCTCATCCCCCCCACCACCTCCTCTGCGATTTACACCCACCCATACACCCCAGTTGCTGCTTCAACAATCCAGATGGAGTCATTCCACGTCCTGATCACCCCTGGAAAGATACCAGGGCCAATTAACATGCATCTATTTTCACACAAGCACCAAAGGAATAATGGCTTTGGGTATGTTGGTGAGGGCTAGCTCCCTGGCCCCCCTCTTGTCACAAAAACAACATTGTAGGCAGCTTCTCTGCCACCACGTATCGGAAGGAAAGGAAAACACCGAGAGGACGTTTTTTCCAACAGTGCGGGGCGGCACTACAATTCCCTCAGTAACACACACACACACACAACACACACAACACACACACCCACTCACACACGCACACACAACACACACAAACACACACAACAGAGTTTTAAACAGAGGAGCTTTCAGGTGCCAAAGTCCCAGACTAGGATACGAAGCCATACTACTTGCCCAATCAAGTCTGATTGTTACTTAAGGGTGTAGCTTTGGGTCCTCATAAAGACGACGGTGGCAGAAACCAAGACCCCCCCCCCCGCACCAATTAACTTCCCCCTATTATGCTACCATAACCAAAACTGCACTTAAAAACCACCCCCCCCCCCGTCCCCCCCCCCTCCCCCCCAAAAAACCACCCCCCCACCCCCCCCCGGCCCCCCCCCCCCCCACCCCCCCCCCCCACCCCTTTCCGATCCACTCTCGCCTCTGGGCATAAGAGGGCGGGGTGGGGGGGG